>JAOQMP010066354.1:0-10333 GCA_027563575.1 Erythroxylum pedicellare | reverse complement strand
TATGAAAGAGGAATTATACAAAATCTATCTAATTTTTGAGTATTAGCTGACTGACCTTTGAACTATTTCTTCTTCTTCTTCCCAAATGTGCAAAACTATACTTCTTATAGCGCCTCTCAGTAGCTAGGATCCTTTATTGGTCCTGAAAAATTAACGTGTAATTTTGGTGAGTTTTGCGAACTCAATGAGGTAACCATCATTGATGGTGAACTCAATTCATGCATCACATCAACACACGTAGCATATAATTTACATCTTTGCATTGTTTTGCATAAAGCATCACATATCATTTTCAGAACAATCATATCGATCATTTCATTCATACAAAATACAAATATCAATTATAAATGCAATGCACATGAGACTCCCTTTTATTTATTATTGTCGTTATGACCGACTAGCTTTTTACTAGCCTATATCCTTTGTGGATGCGGAGTTGTATCAGATAATGTCCCATATCCCTTATTGGATATTGAGTACATTCACAATTGATCTTGAGGCTCTGATCACAATCTGAGCTTTAAGCGCTTTTTATTGGCGACTCCAATCACAATTCTCATTATCTGATCATACAGTCATGTATGAAATGTATCACATTTGTATATATTCACTTAATCATTTAATTTCCCTTACATAATCACATTACATTCACAATACCTATTTTTCATTGGACCTTAGGTCTGTCATTCAACAATTTGTTAAGAATCATGTATTTTGTCACATTCACATACAAGGAGCACCTAAATGATCATATTCATATCTCAAAAAAACCTCGGACCTTTATTGTCAGGAATCAAACAATCAAATCAAATTTATAAGATAATTCAAAATAGAATTTAAGTAAATAAATAATTAAGTGAGACCGTCTAGGTTACTCATAGATTACTCCAAAAAGCTATTACCTCGAAGTCCCGGTAACGTCTGGATGATGACGCTCAATATGCTCCTCTATATCATGCAATATATACACATTGGTACACATCACAACTTTACACAATTATAAGTATTTATTAATGCACATATATGTCTATGAAATATGCACAATGCATGTTCAATGACAATCCTAGGTACTTTCCCATTATTCAATTACATCATCAATCGTATATTAAAACTTACCTAAGTATAATCTGTACTTAGGTTTACACCTCACTAAAACCATTAAAATCAAAATTCATAACTCATTTGGTCAATTCAGATTTTTCCTGAAACATACTTTCAGGTTAACTTTTCATGTTCTTTCTGACTAAGAAAATGGAGTAATTTGAGAACACTTTCTTCTATAAAATTGTTCTCCTGTCTCTTAAGTTTCTAATGGCATCAAGATCATTTAATTTGATTTAGTATTTTGAATGTTATACTCAAAATACTTCGGATTAAGTACGTTCAAAATTTTGGCTAGTGCATGATCGTACACTCCAAGTTGTACAATTCATATCTCTCAATTAAAATATCCAAAAATTACAAACTTTATACCAATTGAAAGCTAAGAGAATAATCTCCATCAATACAGTTTATTTGGCCTACATCAATATAGTTTATTCAATAACTACAAGATATGATTTCTGTCACGGGTGGTGCCATAGCCTAAGCCAAAACTAAAATTCAAGCTAAATTTCAAGACTCTCAAGGACAAAATTCAAATTCAAATTCTTCTTAAAAAATGTATCCATATGTCTCTAATTTAATCTTTAAAAAATCATTCCATTTGGAAATCTAAAATTAAGTCAAAATACCGAAGCATGTTTAGTGAAAATATTCCATTTATCAAAATTCCAGTACTCCTCATCATTTTTATCCTAAATTCATCACTCAATCTCTTCCCAAATGGATTCAGATGGCTACAATTTTTATGTGGAGATGAGGAACAATGTGTTACGAGCCTATTGGTTCAAATCCCATCTCATTTAGAGATTGAGAGAAGAAGATATGATTAAAAGGATAAGGGATGTTTGAAACGGTCTCCTTTTGATAGCCATAGAAGTCACCATCATGCACTTACACCACAAGAGGCATAAGAAAAGTCACAATCGTGCTTTTCCAACTTTCTTTAAAAGCTTTTCCTTCTTCCATCGAAACACTCCAAATTGCTTCTTCTTTCTTTTCTTTTCTTAATCTTCCATTTCTAATCTTATACTTTCCCCCATTTCAACTTCCATCTAACTCTAATCATCCACAAACAAATCCAAAATCCATTACTTCGCATAGACATCATAAAAAAATCACTTATCGTCTTCATTTTTTGTGTTTATGCACTATTGCATTTCTTCTTTCATTTTTATGCTCACTTTCATCTTAATCATTCTTCCTCATATCTCGACATCACCTTGCCCCTATTCTTTATCTCTAAATTCATTTCAGTTCATTCCTAAATCACTGTAAATATTTTACGCACATGGCAGTGAAGAAAATAGAATATTCACTTCTATTTTCTTCAAAACTTTTTCGCACCAATTTATACACGTTTTCATTGCTCTTTCAAACTTAATGATCATTTCAACACTCTTTTATAACATTTTTTATCCTCAGAACATACAAACAAAAATATCAATATATTCATCCTATATCGACGACATATATGAAAATAACCATTTTCTCATAATAATTTAATGTCAAATCAATCACCAAATTTATATCATATACCAACAACTCTTTATTTACATGTACTTATTTGATAAAACTTCAAATTCTTCAAAATCTCAAGAAGCCCTAATTCCTCATGCAACCATGTACATCATCTTGAAGGTGGTTCAGGTTAGGTTTTTCATGAGGCAAAAGAAATAGATAACAAAGTAGGAGTGGTAATAGATAGAAGAAAGCAAGGTTTAACTTTGGTGAAGGTTCGGTAAATAAAAAATCAGTGAAGAAAAAGCTTGAAGAAGAGAACCAAGTCAAGAAACAACAATAACTTAGTCTTTCAAGTTAAAAAAAATGTGGGTTTAAAACTTGGACACTTCTCCAATTTCTAAAGCTTTAACTAGTTTCTCATTTAACTAGTTAAATCTTCTCCAAATTTTACTCCAAATTGTTTCTAATTTTTCAATATCATTAACTCACAAATTCTAAAGTCATCTATAAAATTTCTTCATTATCATTTGATTTTTTTAATTTCTATTTATCAATTTACTTGTCACTTGGCATTTTTCCTAGTTCAATAATACCCAACATTTTCAAACATTTTCCTAAAATTCACCAAAAAGTCTAAATCAATAGATAAATTCTCCATATCAATTTTCAATACAATTGATTCACAATTCTCAATAACATCACATATCATATATATAAATCAATTATACCCAAAAAATGTCAATGAACGCATATACAATCATTTTAATGTGCAAAAATAAATATTCAAGTGCAAGTGTATGCCATATTATGCATGAGCATGAAATGTACTTTCTAATTTCTCAATAAACCCTCATATACACTATTCTAGCCTTAACAAGGGTAATGAGATGTTATAAAGATGGTATAATTACAAAATATGAGATCACTCTTGTAGGGAAGAGCTACTCTAATATGGTCACTTATGATTCATCAAATGATGAAGTCCATTGTAGTTGTCAGAAGTTTGAGTTTATTGGCATTTTATGTTCTCATGTTTTGAAGGTTTTTAATTTAAAAAATATTTTGAGAATACCGAGTAAGTATATTTTGAAAAGATGGACACGAAAAGCAAAAACATGGTAACTTGATAGTAAAAGCTCCATTATCAATGAAAGTGAATTGGAACCTAAAATGTTTTCAGATATAAGGTACAAAGAATTGTGTGCATTAAGCACGTGATTGGTTACAAGAGAAGCAGAGAGGATAGATACTTGTAAAATTGTGAAAGATCGGCTTCTCAACATGTTGACTATGGTTGATGAGATATTGTAAGGTGAAGAAATAGTTGATGAAGAGAACCTAATATCACAAGATGAAGAGTTGACCCAACTCTCAAATACTGAAATTAATCTGATCAATCAACCTGACATTAATTTTTGGTGCAAGGAATAACATTAGAGGTGCAAAAATGAAGATAAAACCTACATCAAGTAAGAGATTCAATGGTGGATTAGAGAAAAGCTTAAGGAAAAGAAAGAATGTAAAAAAATGCAAGACTTTAGTAAATATGGTAGATTTGACACCCATACACCTTTCCAATACTCAGGTTCTATTTTTACTGATTTTATGTTTTCAAACCTTTAATGTATATAATTTACATATGATAATTTTAAGTATTTTTTAGTTTAACCACTTTATTCCATATTCTGAAGAAAATTGCCAACATACCCATATTATTTTCACCATATAACATCCCATATTACATCAATATTAGGTTAGCTTTTAATAATTAATAATGCTGCATGTGTTGTTTTACTTGTTTTGAACAACATTTCCTTTTTTGTTATGACAAATAAAAAATGCAACCACTTTTTGTTTCGATGGATTTTACAAGTATGGTTTCCAATCACGGAGACTGCAGACCACATTCTCAGGTTTTATTTCTAATATTGTCTTTTGGGCATATGTTACTAATCGTTTAGTGATTTCAATTTTGTATTTATGGACCAATTAGTTATGACACATACCAAATGCAGCCAATTGGTGTTTGTATGGATAACACAAATATGCTTTAAACTCATCATCATTCTGGAACAAATTCTCAGGTATTATTTGTAATATTTTCTTTTTGTAATCTGTTATTAATCTTCTAATGATTTATCATTATAGGCCATTGATGCAGAAACAAGTAAACAAAATATTAATGCTATTATCCCACCTTCAATGCACATGATTGATTAACTTATGGTAATTTGAAGAAAGTTTTTGTTTTAATTTCAATTTTTATTAATAATTGCACTTCATGTTAATTTTACATTTTATTAATAATTGTATTAATTAATTAAATGAATTTTGATTGATAGGCACAACAAACATTTGGTTTTGAAAATTTGGGAGAACCAAACAATTTGGGAGTTGGTATTTGCAATGAGAACTGTGGTTGTTCTCTTCCATGCATTGGTGTAAAGTTTTGTATTTGTAAAAGAGGAGTCAGATTCTGATGCAAATTTAACTCAAACCGTGAATCTTGCTATTAGCAGGGAGAAGGTCATTCATTTACTGCAATGTAATTCATTTAGTGTAAAATGTTAAGAAAACAATATATTCTTATACGTTATTGTGTTTATTATTATATTGGGATTTTGGAGGTTAAACATAATTTATTTTCAATCACGACCGTGACTTGCACCGTCGTGCATGAAAGTCACGGCCGTGACTTAACTTATATGACCGTGAATGAAGTAACACCGTGAATTGCACAGTTGTGCAGGTGGGTTATGGTATGGTTTAATTTAATGCCACATTCACAAATTAATCCACCATATTCACAAATTAATCCAATTAATATTCATACAACTTTCACCCGATTTCACTCAATTCATATTTATTCAAATGATAACTAATTTCACCATATGAATTGGAGTACAATCAAACTAAATTTAACACAACATTTTCCTGCTTTTACTCAAACAAAACAAACAATGCTAGATTATGAAAATAAATAATTAAACAACAATTTTCCCAGCATTTCCCTCAATTTTACTCAAGCAAAACAAACAATACTAAGCTATAGACAACAATTTTCCTAAATAATAGTAAAAGATATCAACGGTCATTTCAATAAATATAACCTAAGAATTTGAAAGTCATAATACTCTATGAACAAAATATTCTTTGCATATTTACCCAAAATTAACAGGCACTTCAATTAAAAGAACCATCAAACAAGTGTGATAGATACTCATTCCACTCTTCATCCTCTCAAGCATTTAAAGGTAGGATATGTATTCACTCATTTTTCATTTTATGTAAGGCATCTAGCATAAGCCTGCTTACCAATCCAAGCTTCACCACTTATATCAAACATAAGCATCAATCTGAAGGTCTTTATTTAGTTTGTAATGGAGCTGAGCTAAGGGTAGGAAAAAGACAGAATGTAGTTTAAAACCACAACACAAATTGAGCATTTAAAATAATACAAAAGAATGATCATAAAACATTAAATTCTGTCCTCTCACTTAATAAAATTAACACTTTCAATTTTTACTTTTCTCTACTCTTCTTTTCATTTTTTGCTCATCTTCTCTCCCTTCCTTTCCTTTCCTTTCCTTTTCTTCTCTTCTTTTTCACTCTTTTTTATTTTTTTCACTCTTTTTTAATTTGTTCTTCTTATTTTTTACTATATTTTCCATATTTTTATTTATGATTCTAAAATAAGGAAATTAAGAGAAGAGAAATATAGAGGAGAAGTGAAAATGTCCACAACCATACCCATCCCTAATATAATAGCAAACTATACGTTATGATTCCCCACATTTATTCCCTAAACCCAATTATACTCATTCAAATGCTCAACTTGCCTTATGGTAGGTACAACGAAGATGATAAATAATCAAGGTCAAGGCTTACATTGGGTTTAAAGAAAGAAAAGGTGTAAAGTTAAGCTCGAAGGGGTTTACTAGATGTAAAATCATGGTGACCTTTTAAGCGAAAGGGCTAAATCCTAATTGCTTTCATCATTTCAATATTTGCCTAAGATTTTGTGATCTCAACTGGTATTTACAAGCAAGTTCTAGAGTTCTTTAATCATGAAAGAACACTCTCAACAAGGAATTACATGGTTTTGTGTTTAATATTTCAAAAAGGCTCAAAATCTTACCAAATAAAATGTGTCATTCATCTATCACAATAGGCTAATGTCTTTTTAACCAAAATCTAAGTCAATTAGTCCAAGCATGCAAGTATACTCATTCACTAATATTATACATTTCTAATCCAAATTGAGTTCATTTAATAATCATGCATCTTTAACTACTAAATGGCAAAACAAACGCACAAGACAAAAATAATAATTTTTTTCTTTTGTTCTAAATTATTACTCGTGTAGCATTTGAATATCACTTTGCCCTAGATGTGATAAGAAAATGAAAGATGGATCTAAGAGGCAAAAGAACGAAAGCAAGAACAAAGATGAAAACGAAAATAAATTAAAATAACAAGCAATAAAAAGGGAAAGGTTAGAAACATGATACTAAAATGGGGGTGGAGATTGCTCAAAGCGAGCATTCAAATTAGCTATGAAGTTTGGATTTCCACCGTGTTAGCTTCAATGTTGTGGAGCCTATCATTTGTTCGTCGTTCAAATGCTATCAATTGATTTATCTGATGCATATGTTGGGGTTGGGGTTGGGGAACATCATCTTCTTCTATAGCTTCCATTTCCATAACTTAAGCTCGCTTGTTACTTGAAACTTCCCTCGTGTCATCATGGATAATAATATAACAATTGCCTTGCCACCTAATAATCTTTATCGGCACAAAATATTTCAAGTTAAGGGTCAAGTTGCTCAAAACTAACAACAAGGGTGTTCTCCCAGTTAGCAAGACAAGATGTTGTGCAATTTGGGTCACAAATGGACCAAATACTATTTTACCTACACTAGATTGAGTCACTTCATATAATTACAGACTTAACCAACTACCGACATTAAAAGGCCTAACATGTACCATACACCACAAAATAAATAATTCAATTTTAGAAACTGTCCCATTGCTATCTCCTATACTAAATAGTGTAAAAGTTAAAAACCAATGGAGATAGCTAAGGCCAAGGTCCACTATAGCAGATGATTTAGACCAACTGGGAGAAAACACTTTCCTAGAATTGGTCAATTGTGACCAAAAATCGCTAGCCACAAAATCGTTAGGATAATCATAGAGAACAATATTTGGAAAGCCAAAATAGTATTGAGTACTTCTAAAGTGATCATATGCTATGCATTAATTAATCAAAATTTAAGACTTAACATAGTGTCCCTATTATTAGTTTCATGAACTAATTCTAAAGTGGTTAGAAACTCCAATGTCAATTCTACATATGAATTTTTCATAAATTCAAAATATATTTCCCAACTTATATTTCGCAGCAACTCGGGGACTCAATCAAATGTTCCTAATTCAATAAATGCTTGAGAATATAAAAATCTATTAGGAATAATTATACGATCCTTAAGAAAGGGGTACCTTTGTTAGTGCTCTCTACTTTGAAAGTTGAGGCACAAAATACCTAAATTAGGCTCTTGTGGTAGAGACGAGGGAACTCTGGGTTATTTCATTCTTGGAGGCATAACTGGTTGTGTAGGGAGAAGCAACATTTGTTCTCTTACTAGTTTGGTTTGGTGGATGCACGGGCTTGCAGAGTTAACTGGAGTGACAGTAGCAACGTCATGATTATGCGATGGCTATTGTGGTATGATTGTGTGGTGGCCACGGTTATGTGTTTTACAGGTGCGTGTTGGGTGAGTTATCAACGTTAGTGAGGGGTAGAGATTGGGTCTGCAAGTGGAGAACAAGCAAAGGAAAATAATGTTGTCGAAGATGAGTAGAGACGGGTCTTTATATTTATAGGGTGTATATTGGGGAGGGTCACAGGTATGATTGATAGACTCCCTAGTTATACCCATGACTTGGGAAGTAACAACCATGAATTTGAAAATTGAGCTTAGAATTAAAAAATGGAAAATAGACCTCTAACTTAGTGCTGCAGTTATCTGATATGGGACAGAACAATTTTGTCAGTCTATTTCTCACCTGAGAAAGTTGTGAGAAAACAAACACTAATATGAGATTTAAGTCAGTTCAAACAAATTAATAAGAGCAATCATCTTTCTAAATCATTTGCCTGTGTTAATGAAAATGAAAATGTCTATGCTCGGCTATAACCATTCAAGAAGAAGGGTAATAGACTCCAAGAGATTGTTACTATAGACATGTACTCTATGTAGACCAGAAAAAAATTCTTTTGAAGGAGGCAATGCACTAGAGAATTACACCCCATGAAGCATTATCAAATTACTGAAGCAACCAATGAGACGTGAAACAAGAGAACTTTGATCTCAGTTTTTAGAGACATATGATAGAGAAATAAAGTGCCTATTTATTTCATATAAGAAGCTATAGTGAACCCACTGAATAAACTATAACATATCTTTATGGACATGCATGCTATGCTAGTACTGCAATTTAGTAGAAGTAACATTAACAGTTAACAATATCAATACCTAGCACATCTGTCCTTCCCATTTTTCTAGGTTACAATTATTTGGCAATTTGGATTTGCTTGTTTTGACTTAGTTGTGTGGTCTTTCTTATTCTTCTTCCAGAAAAAAGTTGATGAATCAGAAATAAGAAACAATTAATTAAAACATAAATTAAAAAAATTATAGAACATACATATCAGTATTCATAGGTTATACCTTTTGTTACACTTCCAGTCCCTGTGTTAATAGGAGCAGGATATGACTAATCAACAAATAAGTAGTAGTTCTATTTATCAATATGTATGATCTTGTTCTTGCATATCCCTATTGGTTTTCCAAATTAATCCCACAAATTCATATAATTCAAAAGAATAGGTACGCGGTTTATATACATCTTTTTCTTTTGTCTACGGTTCTACTAATTGATATATTTCCACAAATAATTGAAATTCAAAATTTGGAAACTTATAAAGCTCTTCTATTAAACCCCGATCAATGAACTTACAAAATCCTTCAAATTTTATCTGATTAAATCCGTAGACATTCTTGCATATCCATCCCCATTATTTTGAATTTCCCATTTATTGACATTATTGGATTGTTCTTTATCCAATTATATGGATTGATCTAAAATGCTTAAAATATGTTATTCGCACTTAAAAGTTGAGCATTATACCGTTAAGTTAGCAACTCAGATGACAAATAAAAACTTAGGTTATATAGGTACAATCATAACAAAAAAAGATTTTTATATCATATTAAATCCAACAAACCAAAGATTTGACTGAAGAAAAAAACGAAGCATTGGTTTTGTAACATCCTAGTACCTGTGGGAAGGTTAGAATAGTAAATATGAGTTATCAATGAGAGCTTAGAAATGCATTTTTCATGCTCATGCATAATATGTCATACACATACACATACACATGAATAGTGAATTTTTCTACACATCAAAATAATTGTACATGCATTCATGAATAATTCTGGGTATAATTGGAAAAGTTGCGATTTTTTTTGTTGAGAAATTACATTTATTTATATTGGGAATATTATTGATTAGTGGAATTGTTGTAATTGTAAATTTTTGTGAAATTAGGAATAATTTTTGGAATTCTTGGAAAATAGGAAATAGGAATTCAATGATATTTAGAGATAATTGGATTGTAAAGATGAGAGTTAAAGAGATTAGTCCAAAAGGAACTAAGTTAGAATTAGACCTTAGGAAAGTGACAAGTGTCACTTAATAAGTT
>JAOQMP010066352.1:0-10336 GCA_027563575.1 Erythroxylum pedicellare | reverse complement strand
CTCATATCGTTCTCCCATCTTAGTGCAGTTTGCTAATACGATATCTTGTAGCAAAACTCCCTTTAAAGTTAATAAATTTTTGCTAATCTTGTAGGCTTCAATGAAACAATTGAAAGGGGCATTAGTTAAAACATTATAGGGACCAAACAATTTATCTTCACTAGAAAGATGAAGAAAGTGAGGGAACAACTTAAAGCATTGTATAGATAGAATATTGGCAACATTAGCCATTTAGTGCAAAATGCCAAAGCAGCACTAAATAAGGCTCAATTTGAGTTTAAAAATATTGAGAAGTAATCATTATTTAACTTTACTCAAGCTATTAACTTCAGTTTTTCTATGATTAAACAAAGATCAAGGATCACTTGGATCAAAGAAGGTGATAAGAACTCTACTTTTTGTCCATATAGTAGTGAGCTCTAAATAGTTTTCAAATAAAATTATCTCCTTATTAATCTCATATTCAATCTTAATAACTTAATGTCAACTTCTTAAAGAAATTGTAGAAAACTTTTCCATTTACCTAAGATCTCCATCTACTGTTTGTTCATCTTCAATGCCAATCAAGGAAATTATTTAAGATAAAATTTCAACTTAAGAAGCAGACCTTCTCTACAAACTAGTATTAATCTAGGAAGTTGTAGATGCATTAATATTATAAAACCCTTTCAAAGAACCAAGGCTTAATGGTTTTAATATTAATTTCTTTATTAATACATGACCTATTACTAATCATCTAATTGTGGATGTAGCTTTGGAATTCTTCAAGGAAGGAAAATGCTAAAGGAAATCAATATAACCTTTATTAGTCTCATTACTAAAGGTTGGGAGTAAAGAAATATGAAAAATTATCATCCTATATGATGCTAGCATTTTGTATATAAGTTGATTTTAAAAGTGATAATTGACATATTAAAGTCACATTGATCTTTCTCAAGATGCCTATATACCAAACAAGCATAATAGAGATAACATCTCCCCAGTTTAAGAGTTGTTCAAACATTATTATAAAAAGGGAAGTTACAAGAATTGTGCACTCAAATTTGATTTTTTTAAAAGTTTAATATAGATGATTGGACTTTCGTTTATTAATACAATGCAAGCTTATAGACTCCTTAAAGTTTTCATAGCTTGGATAGAGTAGTGCATTTTAATTGTGTCCTACATCATCTTGGTGAATGGAGGAATATCAAGTCTAATCAAAAGGGTATACCAATCTCCTCAACCAAGCTAGAATGTATTGATTTTAATCCTCTACTTGACAAAATCCTATCTAGGATTAACAATTAACACTATAGGGCCTTATCATTTCCAGGTAGACCTCAATTGACTAATTTTATCGTCAATTCCATTAGTTTTTATTAGGATTCATACTTGGCTTTCCCTCAAGGCATTATCAAAACATCTGACATAATCCTCAATAAATTCTTGTGGTTAGGGTGTAAGATGAATGACTCTAGAGCTTAAATCAAATAGACTGATATCTACCAATAAAGGAAGCATAAAGGTTTGGGTGTCTTTTTAATCAAAGTAACAAATTAGGTGTTATTAACAAAAAACGCTTAGAGATTAATCAAAGATAGGTAAGCCTTGTAGGTTAGGTGAGTACATGCATACTATATTAACGATTATAACTTTTGGAAATTTTGAATTCCCACTAATGCTTCCTCAATCATGAAATTTTGATGCATGCCAAATACACCATAAAATAAAACCTAAATTTACACAACTAAACTTGTAGTAGTGGTGAGAAATGATTGTATCCACATAGAGTATGTGACTAGCTTTGTAATGAACAATTCAGTTTATATGATTAGGGTAGTTTGGGTGAATTCAATTGATAAAATAAAATAAAATAAAACTATGGAAGACAAATCAAATTAAATAATATAAAATTGCAAGAATTCATCAATGGGCTTTAGTCTAGTTCTCAATTCAATCACAACCTCACATGATTATGCATAATTGATCGTAATGCTATCTCATACCTCTATTTGAAACCATTAAGCTTAGATTATCAAAAAGCTCTATTAGTCCCTATTTTCCCTTAGATTGTAACTAATTAAAACAAGCACTTTAGTTAGGTCTAGCTATCAAATAATCTAGAGTAAGCTCTTCAGATTCAATGAGACAATCACATTATGACTTAGAAAAATAGTCTAATCTAAGCAATAATCACACAAGCTTTGATCATTTAACTTATGTTTTGTTATACCTAATGATGCCCGACCATTATTTTGCCACACATGAATTAGATTTACAACAATTAAGAATTGTAATTATAATCCTTATAGTGAATCCATACATAAATAATCTAGTAGGCCTATCTAAATCATTCATGCATGAATTTTAAACTTTAAACACATAATAATATATTCAATTGTGAAAGAAAGTTAAGAATAACATCTCTAAGATTGATCAATGCCCAAACATGTTAACTGTTCTAGATATCCCCTTTAAACTAGAAAGAAGAAGATTAGTTGCTCATTGCTCTCAAAGAGGAAAGGAATCTACCTCCTTTTGTGTCTCTCATCTATACATTCCTTACTTGGCCTCTTAATTACCATTTTATATTATAAAATTAGGGTGGTATGATTATATATAGATAGCAACATAGGTATATATGTGACCTTGTATGTCAATTTTCTAGAAATCATGGAGTTATACATTTAAAGTTAGCTACATGAGCATATACATTTCTTTATAAACTTATAAGTCATAATGACTCCAATTCTTCCATTTTTTGTCTTGTTTTCACCTATCTCTTTTTTGCTCTACAAAGGCAAAATAAGACTAAACATTAGTAGAACTACACCAAAGAATTTAGCTCATTGTGGTTCTTTATCCTCTGACTTGCACCTAAACCAAAATATGAACCAAGATAAGCACCTTAGATGCAACATAAAAATTAATCACTCAGGATTAGGGAATAAGTAGATAATTAATCGAGCACTTGTTAGGTTCCCTCACAATTAGCTTTAATATGTCATCAGGCAGAATCAAAGGTCAAAATCAAAACCAAAAACTTTCTCCTTAACCATATTTCCTAATAACAAATAGTCATTAAAAAAAAGAGGAATAAATTTCAAAATCATATCAAGAATTGAACATTCAATGTTTTTACTTTTGATTAATCAACAACGATTCCCTTTAAAAATTGAGCAATTTAATGTGGACTTTGATAAGTTGTGTTTTAAAATAACCTATAGGTACACTCAAACACCTTTCATGAGCAAAGCATTTTATGACTTTACATATCTTTTCAGTTCTACACCACTAAATATTGACATGCTTAACACAAAACTAAAGACTTTTGAAGGTTATAATTATGAAAACTTCCTTAACTGTAAGTATACAGATCGTAGCTTATAACACGAAAAGTGTTTTCATACAAGGATCGTAGTAGTCACCTAAAAATTCTTGTAAACTTTATTTTGTCTAACGAGGATCATAGTAGTCACCTAAAAATTCTTCTAAACTTTGTTTAAGGTAAATAATAAGATGAATAATTAAGAGTTATACTAAAATAAAGACTTAATAACTAAGCAATGGAAACTACAGTAGTAAATTTAATTGATTGATCAATGATGAAAACTAGGAATTACTTCTATTCTTATTTGTTTTCATTTTACCCTTTCAATTTAATTGTACATGATCTTAGATGTATAATGATTATGATTACCCTCTCTCGAGATCTAATCAAGTGATTTCAATTACAATAGATAGAACTCAATCTATCAAAACTCTCCTTAACTATGTAACTAGATTTGAAACAATCCTATGGATAACTAATAAATAATTAAGATCTCTCTTCAATTGACTATTAATTTGATGTTCATAGCTCTATTAAAGTACCAACTCTCACTGTTGCAACATGAAATAAGTGATTCAATCTATTCTCTTGATTCAAATTGAATATCAAATAATAAACACCATAAGCATATTTCATTAAATAAAGAATGTAAAGTTAAGCAAATAAATCAATAGTAATTCCTAGAAAGGAATTTAGCAATCTATATATGTAACGCTATATAACAAAGGAATCATCATTAATATCCAATAAATACAAAGAAATATGGAAAGAGTGAAGAATCGAATTTGTAAGTCTTTTCTTCTTTACCCTGAGTTGGAAAATCTACAGCCTTATTCTTGAGATTTTGTTTTTTGATCTCCTTTTTTAATCTTTTTCTAGCCGTCTTTTTATGTTTTTCTCTTCCTTTTTGTACTCTTAAGCCTTCTATAGTTTTATCTAAGGTTTTCCTACTTGTTTTTGGTTCAAAAATAACCCCAAATTATCAAAAATACAAAAATCTATTGACCTAGAAAAGCTAAAATTTGCTCCTTACACAATTGTGCATCCCATGCATGATCATGTATGGTAATTCTCCAACTCTCTAGCACGATGGTGACAGATGCTTTCCAACCTACTGCTTCTTCATATACAATCGTGCAAAACCATTCTCTATCTTTTTCTTCACCTTTTTTTCACTCTTTCTTATCTACACTCATTACTAAATATATCAAACAACCATTGAAATATACAATTAAGATTAAATTCTTACCTTAAATAACAATCAATAAAAAAAACACAAAAAAACACTAACAGGAACAAAAATCTAAGTTATAAACACATGATTATCATCTAAGAGAACACTAAAAACACATTCTATTACCTAGAAAACATACCATAATTTACACCTATCAACATCTCCACACTTAAATCTTTGTTTGTCCCTAAGTAAAACTAAAACCACAAAACAAACAAATCATAAAACACACAAACACTTAATCATGCATCAATACAATAATGGTACAATGACATCAAATCTCATAAAATTAGTTTAGCGATAAACATCAATCACTTAAAAAGTTGTAACACAACTTATTCCATTTATGTTCAAATGTTGTGATTTAAATACATTTATTGATAAAAATATTGACACCTATTCATACATCTATGACATTTGTAAGAATGCATTATTTCTAATATACCAATTAAATAAGTAACCCATCACTAAATACCCATTTATGAAATTTCAAACATTTAACAAGAAGATCCATAAATTTTATTTTATTGAAAACACCATACTTGTCAAGCTTGGTTGAAGTGTCATTCTAACATTTTCATAGGAAGACAAAACATTTTGTTATGAATGCCCCCAATCACTCAATTATATCATAACTCATAACTGGCTACTATCTCTATTCTTAACCTTTTCTTTAATGGTCAATGGATAAGAAATTTATTTATCACATTTATATAACACACTTTATTGTTAGTGTTTTTTTTTCACATTTTACGTACATCACTTCTTCTTAGTCAATCACTCACATAGAAGTCTACTAATGATGTATGCCAATTTAAATGATTTTAATTATAAGTGCATCCAAACAAGTATCATAAAATGAAAGACTAAGTACAATATTCTATTAACATGCATATTCACGTCAAAAACACTTAAAACAAAAAATTCACAAGATAATGTTTCTTCACAAATTAAATGATCATGTTCATAGATAAGCTAATTACTTTCAATTTTATACCATTGACATATTGACACAATGCACACATACCGCCACAAAATATTTACACAATGCTAACCTAACGAAATAACTAACACAATGCAAATAAACTAACAAAATGCAAATGACTCCACACTTGAACAATACATCGTACTTAATGTGGAAAATGACATACAAATAACTATAACACTCATAACAAACATAACAAACAAAAATAAAATGAATAAAAAAATACGAGCAAGAATACTTATAGGGATTATGGTGGTAATGGCATCAAAGAAGGAACTTGGACACATTTCAGACCATGAACCTCCATTAATTCAACTCACTGAAAAATCATAAAAACAAGCATCTAATGCATAAATTTTTTTAAAAAAGAACCTAAAACATAACATGTTAATTTTAAGGTCACTAGCTTCACCATTTCAGCTTAATTTTTTAACCAACCCCTCTTTTGAATGTTAAGCTCCTATACATCATCACATTAGGACTGACGCTTCTTATGCCCAAAATTTTCCATCTCATATTCTCTTTCTAATTATCTCCATCACTCTCTTTTCTTGTCTTCCAATGGTTTTTAACTCTAGAATGGATGGTTCCTCAATGGAGAGTATCATAGGGGCTTCCATCCTTACTAATAATTCTTGTTTTAATTTGTCACTAAACTCCTCCTCCTCTAACTCTTTATCATCTTTCACATCTTCAATATCACCTTCTTTTTTATAGCTCTCCTTTTTCTTTTCTATGCATTCATTAACTATATCAATCTTTATGTAATAGTTTTCGATGGGAATAAGGCTGAACAATTATTTGAGCTTACCTCCCTCTACCTTCTATCCAAACTTGTTATTAATGCTATCACATATGATATTTGGAACTCTTAAGTCATCTCTCCAACCTTATACTTAAATCTTAAATTTCTAATGGTTCTTTGGTTTAAGTCAATAATGAAAATTTTGACAATATCTTATGTCAACTTTCCAAAATCATACTTTACATTTTATTAATAGTGATTTTGTTTCTTTGACACCCTTTGATTTCATTCATTCTAACATTTGCGAACCTATTATTTATGACATTATAGGATATTTGTTCTATTGTGTGATCTTTGTAAATGATTTGTCTATATAAAAATGAATTACGCTCTTTCTTTTACAAACATCGTTCAAACTTAATTTTCTTGCAAATTAAAATTTTACACACTAATAATATCATGAAATATAAATAAAAATCTTTTGCTTATTTTCTTGAGTTATCTAGAGATCTTGTTTAGGTACCTCATAATAAAATAAAATGGCTTAAAGAAGCCATAGACATATACTTGATACTATCCGAATTCTTCTTATCTCTTTCTTTTGTGAAAAAATTTTAGGGAAAAGATGCTCTTACAACTATCTATACTATCAATCATATTCCTATTCTTGTTATAGGTAATATCTCTCCTTATGAATGCTTATATAATTATGTTCCTAATTATCAAAATCTTAAAATATTTGTTTTGTTCTCATTCAATCACATAAATGTACTAAACTAGAACCACAAGTGCGATTATGCTTTTTTTTTAAAGGTATAGGATAGAATATAAAAGGTATAGGTATTGGGATCCATTTTTATAGAAAATTTTGTATCTCTTAACATATAACCTATTGGAAACATAAGATGATTTTATCCCTTTCAATAGTTCATGTTAATGAACCTTATAATAATTTTTTAATCCCAATGTACCTTTGTTTTTTTTACATTTCTCTTGTAGGATCATCTGATAGTCCTAATAGTCTGACATAACCTATATTTGATCCCATCATATCTCTACCAACTATAGATCTATTACCTCCTTCAGATGATTCATCTCTATCTATTCATTCATCAAAACCTCTTATGAGTCAACTTGCTTTTTGTCGTACCAATCGAGTAAGTCAACCTTCTATTTATCTTTGATATTTTCATATTTACTCTTCTATTGTATTCCTATATAAACCTCATATATATTGTAAGGTAAGTTCTAACCCTTTATGACAAAAAGTAATGGCAGAAGAATTACAAGCACTTATTACTACCGACACCTAAAAAATGGTTGACTTGTTTTCAGGCAAGTTTATCATTGGCTCCAAATGGGCCTATAAAATTAAGATTCAAGCTAATGGATCAGTTAAGTGATATAAATTCCAACTAGTTGCTAGAGAATTTATCAAAGAGTATGATATTGACTACAAGGAAATATTTCCTCCTTTAGCTCGTTTAACCTCATTCCACAATCTCATATCAATTGCTACTACCAAACATTAATCATTATTTTAAATGGACATCAAGAATGTCTTCCTTAATAATGATCATACTAAAGTATTGTACATGTAACTAAGAATGGAAACAAAATTGGGCTCGAGCTTTCTTTAAAGCTTGAGTCTAAATTGAATCTTAATTAGGCTTGAGAGACTTGGCTTGACCCTGAGCTTACTTGAAGCCCAATCCAATATACGTAACTTAGCCTAAACCTGAGCCCAATTAGACTTTAATAAAAGCACAATTAGACTTAATCAAGCCTTATTAGGTTAAGTTAGACTTCAAAATCTAACCCTTTTAAAGAAATATTAAATAGTCGAAAGCTTATTTAGGCTAGATCAAGCCCAAAAGCCCAATCCTTTTGTAAAAATATTAAATATTCCAAAGCTCAGTTGGGATAAGTCAACCCCAAAAATCTAACCCTTTAGAAGTTCTATAAATGAAGCAGAGACTTAAATGACTTATTTATATAATCATTTTCCTCCTCTTTGTTTATTTACTTTTAATATAAAAAACGAAGAATAAACATTTAGCTCCCTTAATTCCTTATTGAAAGTGAAAAGACACGGAGGAGAAAAGTGATTATATAAATAAAGTATTCAGGTGGTTTCCTCAATTACAAATCTTTCCAAAGGATTAGGATTTTGGCTTAACTTTATCCAATTAAGCTTTGAGTTTATTGTCCTAAATGTCATTTATTATTAAAGAAATGTAGATAAGCAGCATTATCTTTAATATAGTTAGGTTTAAAGTTTTGGGTTAACGCAAGTCTAACCTAAAGCTCAAATATTTTTATAAACAAAAGTTTGAGTCAAGCCTGAAATTTGATTAACATGGTTGAACATGTAACTTCAGCTCAGACCAAGTTGGGCTAAGGCATTTTTTCATACTTACATACATCCTCCACCAGGTTATGATCATCTACCTAATATGGTTTTTCACTTAAAAAGTCTTGTATTGAATAAAACAAACTTCTCAAGCATGATTTGTCAAATTTACTTCCACTATTGATCTCTTTAATTTTCAATTTAGCTTATACAATCATGCCTTATTCATTCATGAAACGGCTCAAGGATACACTCTTCTTCTCCTTTATGTTGATGGTATGATAATAACTAATGATAATACTTAGAGTATTTCAACTCTTAAATCATTTTTACATCAATAATTTGAAGGCAATATGGGGTCTTAAAGTCTCATATAATGGATCTAGCTATTATCTATCATAAGTAAAATATATCATATATCTTATCTTTCAGTCAGGCATCACCAAAAACAAGGCTACTACCACTCCTCACATACCTAATGTTCATCTGTTTGCTACTGTTAGGATTCTCCTTAATGGCGATACTCTTTATCACTTATTAGTTGGTAGTTTTATATGCCTCACTTTCTCCATCTTAATATTGCCATACTATTTATATTGTTAGTCAATTCATATCAACACATCGTACCTCTCATTTCTCCATTTTTCTCTATATCTTTTTATCTCAGAGGTACTCTCTCTCATAGTTTTTACTTTTGTCATTCATTTCCATTAGGTTTACAAGCATACTTTGATGTTGATTGAACTATAGATCCAACTAATCGACAATCAGCTACAAACTATTGTTTTTTCTTTGCACATCCCTCATGTCATAGCACATTAAGAGACAAATATTTATCTGTCGATCTCGCATGGAAGCAAAGTACCAAGCTTTTATAGGTATAACCTCTAAGCTCTTATGGCTATATTAGTTGCCTCAATATATAGGTGTTCCCTCGTATTCTATAACTCCTTTCTTTTGTGATAGTCATAGTGCTACACAAATTGCTCATAATAATGTCTTTCATCAACACACAAAACATATTAAGATTGACTATCGCTTTATATAATACCATTTTTTAGGCACTATTTAATATGTCCCTATATCGACACAATCTTAAATTGCAAACATTTTTCACATAATCCTGCCCATCTTGGAGATTTTAGAAACATGTTTTCAAACTCAAGATGTCCAACTCCTTACCACCTTGAATTTGATGGGGAATGTTTGTTGATTTATGCCCTACAGTCAATCGCTTTAGTTGTAGTTTAGTGACAAATTATTTTAAGGCATTCTATATCTTGTCCATGTTTATATGTATATGATAAAGTCTATGGGATAATTGTACATTGCAAATGAAATTATAATGAGATTATAATTATGTGATTCATATTGCATTTATGTATTATTCCTAAATGTTCCTAGTCATTGTTCTATTAAGATTAGATATTAATATAACGTAAAAAGACTAGCACAAGTTTTGTTTTTCCTTATAAAGTAAGTAGTCAATTTTATAGGTTAAAGTATAGAGATTGCTTTCTAGAGAACAAGTTCATTGAACAAACCCGATATGAAAAATCTATTTGGAACATTACTTTTATGTCTATGAAATTCTCATTGTGATGATTGTATAAGCGATCCTTTGACTTGAGGTCATCAAAGTTATCTTGTATGGGGATTGCTATGTTTTGATACTACTTATGATCTATTTAATCATAGGTCATTTA
>JAOQMP010066351.1:0-10337 GCA_027563575.1 Erythroxylum pedicellare | reverse complement strand
TTGTATTTGGTCCTATTAGGAGACAATGTTTATATTAGTAAGTGATAATTATTAAGAATTAATATTAAAGCATAAATTTCACATACATTAAGTTCTCTACATTGGGTGTTGACGAATATCACACCGTCATGCTTTTTAATTTGAGTGTGAAAAAAGAGCTGACGAGGTGTAGGCCTCATGTCGATAGACTTTTCCTGCATAAGAATAAAATTTTATAAGTGAACTGTAATTTATAAAATTTCGGCAAAGTTTCCTCTATTTTTATGATATTTACCCCCTGTTGAATAAAGAAAATAACTTAACACAGCCATATATGGCACAAAACTTTTATACCATTATCATTATCTATAATACATATATTTTCATTCCAACTTTCACACATCAATTTAAATTTAAATACAACAAAGTAAATCAATTAGAATATAAAAGTAAAGTTTAGATACGTACAAGTCTCTCTGCATGCTCGTGGTGGGTAATTGATCTTTTCGTATGTACGGAAAAACTCTCTCCCCCCAGTCCTCCATGTCTGTTGGTCAAGTCACGCTCTGAAATGGACATTGCCTTAGGTGATGTCCAATACTACTGCCAATGACTCGATATTTGCTTAGAAATATAAGGCGGTCGTACACCGGCCTTGTGTGTCGCACCGATAAAGTCACATTAACATGTACTCGCTCGTCTCTCCCATATTTTTTGTATGACCGCGTCAAATTCAGAATCCCAAAAAAATTCTTTCTGAAATGAAAGGAAAAAAATTCGATAAATTCTTATAATGTAATAATATTTATCTAATTAATGTATACAAATCAATTAAAAAAGAAAACAAATTTTTTATTGTACCTCAAATTGCTAAAAGTAAAATGCCTTTGTGGCCTGAGAGATATTCTTCCATACATAATCCTCAGGATCAATCTTTTCCTTAAATTTAGATATCATGTTTCTAGAGCACGGTCCAGACAGAATCAACTTAATATAAAAACAAATAAATATATACCATTTGCAATAAATTTAAACCTATAACTTAATTATAAACATATAGCGTTTCATGTAATTTCACTTACAGATTATTGACAATTGTTATGTAAGTTTTTCCATTAGGTCCCTCAGCTCCAAGCTAGCGGTTGTCTCCTTCATCCGCTATAGGGGTAGTGGATGATGTAGGAGTGGTGGATGGTGTAGCATCAGGAATATTAGGTGATGCGTCATCTGCAACTGTAGTAGTTGGAGGGGGAGGGGGTGATTCAGTTGCAGCTGTAGAGTGTGATGGTTCACCTTGATAGTACCTCTGAATTGTTGTCTAAACCTGGGTCGCATTATATCATGTTGTCTCTTTGGTGGCATATTTCTACATGAAATTCATTGTTTATTGAATTTTCTAGAATTATAAGAATTTGAATTCAATATTTTACACATTGAAAAGGAAATAATGTGATTTGTTGAATATAATATTCAAGTACAAACTTTGAATTAGAAGTTTAACAATTGTTACAATTATAGAACAAGAACAATAACAATCTACACTCAATAGTATGCAGCTTGACCCTTAACTAGTAGGGAGGTTGTTTGACAAATTCTTATAGATATAACAATAAATCAACTTTAAAGCTGAGTCCAGTGTATTGCATCGATAAATGACAATGATATAATTATTTTCTTAGGTCCCAAGTAACCTGAGAGTCCGTAAAGGTAAATGAGTCCCTGATGTCTTGATTCCCAAGAAGGGTCCTGACATGTTTGAACACACCAATTGAAAAAGTGATAGTCCTTCCCTTAGGTGTAAGGTTTTTAACACCTTCTTGAAACAATGTTTCTACTATAGCTAAATTTGTAGAGGATATGGTGAATGAGTCACCAGATTTAGTATGGAAGACGAACTCTCTAGATGAACTGTCAGAACGAAACGATTTACCTAAAACACAATTAGTATAGAACTTAGATATTGTCATATTAGAAAACCGTTAAACGAACCAAATTAAATTAGAGTTACATGCATACGTGAATGTCTAGAAAAGGTATGTAGAATTGACAAATTTTCCAAACCAACCGATTTCCCTAATCTTTTACGAACCGTTGTGACATTGCTCTCGCCTCCATAGGCATACATGTCTTCTTCGAGATTCAAGGAAGTTTAAAACAACATGTAGTATATACCATCAAATGTGAATATATATAATAGCTCCATAAAAGGAAATGAGATGTACATAATAAGAAAAGTGACGTTATTCAGATGATATTAAACACCTTGAAGTAGAAGATCGGTCATGGAAGGCAAACGATCATTAGTGTATGAAGTGGAGATTTTTCCTGCATTGTTTATTCCTTCAGTAGGGACAATTTTGCCACATTCCTCCCAACGGAATAAATTAGTACCATCTGGAACTAGTAGCCATGTGGACATTCCTTGATTAAGAATTTGAATTCAATATTTTATACAATATACTAAAAAGCAAATAATTGATTTGTTTAATATAATATTCAATTACAAACACAAATTAATCGCTATCATCATTTAATTGTAAATTACAATCATCTTCTTTTTCTGAAGAATAAGAATCAAACTCTGACTCTTCTTCAGATCTCTAGCCCTCATCATCCTCTCCAGATGAAATTTCAACATATTCATTAGATGGGTCATTCAAAGGTTCATTATCGTCATGTAACAGATGCATTTATTTCATAAACATCTTCCTTAAATGCTTCAACTTTCAATTCTCTGTTCTTCTTTTCCATATGATTGTTTAACTTTGCAAACGACCAACTAATATGACTTATCTCATTGTAAGTTGGGAAAAGGGACATAACATACCTATTTCGCTTGCATTGCCAACACGAAAGGTTCAAATTGTCTCAATCTTCTTCGGTTGTTGATTTCAACTAGATTGTATCCGCTATGCACTTTTGTGCCAACATTTGGAGTTTGATTAAACCAATCCCTTTATTGGCAATGCAGGGTACTTAATTTCAAGTATCTTAATAATTTTACTATAGTATTCCATCAATTCTCCCTGTATACAAACTCCACTATTTATTGTTGCCATGTTATGACCATGATATTCTGTATGATATTTGTATCCATGAACAAAATATACTAGATATAATTTAACAGTTCACAAAGGTCCCTTTGCAAGATCACATATGAACTTGTTCTCTATTGGATTTTCTAAGGTCTATATAAAAGAAATTATCTTATCAAAGGGTATAATGTCATTTGAACACTTATGTCTTGTAATTAAATCATTTGAATATTTGTAAGTGAAAACTTACATATTTCTTGAACCATCGAGGAAAGTGTCTTCCAAATTTTTTATTTATATTATCCTATGTTTTGTCCGACATTAGCTCGCATAACAATTCCTCGTATAATCTAACAACATTATTATGTATTTCAGTTATGAACAACACAAAATTTCAAAACTCAAATAATCATTTTCAGCTTACTGCACGAAAGGTTGAACCTCTTGATAGTTCAATAAAATGTAAACATGGGTAGCCTCGATTTCTTCCTCTGTTAACATTCTTTTTGTTGAACATCCATATATTCGTCCAGGATATGTGGAAATGGATAAGTTACTATCAACATCACTCGTTCCTTCCCCAATGTCATTACAAGGAACTTCTCTTTCTCTTGTGTAAACATGCGACTCAAAATAATGTAAACAAAATGCACTAACTTCCTCTACTAAATAAGCATTACATATCGAGCTTTCAACTCTAGCCTTGTTTTTAACATTTTTCTTCAAGTAATGCAAATACCTATATTAGAGAATATGGTTATTACAATTTAGTAGTTAAAACATATTATTACTTCAGTTACAATCATTTTTGTTGAATTACCTCTCAAATGGATACATCTATTGATATTGAATTGGACTGGCTAGTTTTGCCTTGTGTGCTAAATGCATAGGTAGATGCTCCATACAGTTAAAGAAGCTTGGAGGAAAAATCTCTTCTAACTTGCATAAAATTATTGGAATTTCCCTTTCTAGTTTTTCCATTTCAGCCAACTTGATTTCAGTTGATGTTAAACTTTTGAAAAACAAAATTAATTCTATTATTACTTCCTAAACCTTATTCGGTAGCAACTCCTGAAATGCAATTAGAATTAGCCTTTGAATAAACACATGACAATATGACTTTTCATCCCAAATAATTTGTACTTACTCATGTTCACACACCTTGCCAAGTTTGAATCCTAACCATCTGGAAACTTTAGACTTTTTATCCATTCACACAAAATTTCCTTTTGTTTTTTTATCCAAAGTGTAACATGCTTTTAGATATTTACTGGTGTGAAAATTTTTATGTAACTCATTCCTTCTACAAAAAAGTTGCAAATTAGCTCGTGATTTTGCGCTATCTTTTGTCCTCCCTTCAATGTTCATTATGGTATTGAACAAATTGTCATGCGCTGTCTTTTGTCCTCCTTTCAATGTTCATTATGGTATTGAAAAATTTGTCAAAATTTTGTTTTTCAATATGCATCGCATCTAGATTATGACGTATCAAATTAGTTTTTCAATATGGCAAATCCTTAAAGATGCTTCATTTTCTCTAACCAAAGTTTTTACTAATGCTTGTATTTACTTCGTCAGCTTCAAATTCTGTAACTTTCAGCAAGCCTAATTCCTCAACTTTTTGCAAAATCTCTTCACCAGCTTTGTGAGGGGGAGTAGGTGATTTTACCATCCTATTCTTAATGAACTTTTGTTTATTACGTCTAAATAGATGATCTGGAGGAAGAAATTTCCTGTGATTGTCAAACCAACATGTTTTGCCCCCGTTTGGAAGATAAAACTCATCAGAATCATTGTCACAATAAGGAAAAGCCAATTTTCCTGTTGTGCTCCATCCAAACAACATGTCATATGTCGAAAAATCACTAATGGTCCACATCAAAGTCTCTCTTAACACAAAATTCTATTTTAGAGACACATCATATGTCTGAATACCATATTCCCAAAGATGCTGCAATTTATATATCAATGGTTGTAAGAATACATCAATTTTATGCTTTTGATTTTTAGGTCCTGATACAATCATTGTCAAGAACATATATGCATCTTTTATATACATCCATGGAGGAAAATTATAAGGAGTAATTATGATTGGCCATGATGAATATTGTTGGGCAGATTGACCGAAAGATTCGAATACATCTGTCGACAATCCCAGCCTACCATTTTGACTTTTAGCTGCAAACTAAAAATAGATGTCATTAAAATGTTTTCATACCAGTGCATCTAATGGATGAGTATTATTCCATCTTCCTATTTGTATTCATTATGCCATCTCATGTGAGATGTAGTAGCATCAGAAGCATATAGTCTTTGAAGTCTCGGAGTTAGCAGGAAATAATACATCCACTTCTAAGGTTCTAATTTATGTTTCATAGAACAGTTTCTAGCCTTGAACCTAGATTGACCAAAAAATTTGCACTCTTGTAATTCCACATCATCTCTCCAATATAACATACATCTCAATTTGCAACAATCAATCTTTTCAACAGGTAAACCAAAACCCCTAGTAAATTTATTCATATTATAAAAACTATCAACCATTGTATGATTAGGAGGCAATGATTCATTATACCATTTAAGAATTTTATCAAAACTACGGTATAAAATGTGCCCTTCAGACTTTATGTTCAATATTTGAGCAATTGAAGACAATCAAGTAATTGTCTCACAATTTGGCCATAATTCTTGGTCAGCTGACTGTAGTAAGTCAAAAAATTGTTTTGCGTGGGTTTGGTTCTTCTTCTCTATATTTTCCTGAAAGGTATAACTGGCTACATAATAAACCATTTACATGTAAGGATTTTCATTTTCATTTCCATTCACATTATTTTTTTCTAAATCCAATCCCCCTTCAAACTCATGTAAGTTCACAGACAATTGTACTTCATTACCCCTTGAGGTGCTACAAATCAATGGTTCCCTATGTCATGTCCACTCAAAATAATTGGGGACAAACTATTTTCTTAGCAAATGCCCATTAACTTCATTAATAAGAAGGAAATGAATGTGTTTGCACATTTTATATGGACATTTGATCTTTGGGCCATCCATATATGTAGGTTGAGAACATGCATAATGAATAAAAACTTCAACTCCTTCAACAAACTCAGGATTTATGAAACCATCAGGTGTTAATTGTCTATACATCTAAGATCTATCAATATTACTCATTTATGCAAAATTGTTAATTTAAAATAGTGATTCCATAGTTAGTATCATTTATGTTCGCCAAAGTTTACAAAACATCTAAACTTTACATAACATCCCCTAAGTATTATCCAATTGAATTAATCACCAAAGATTACATTTGTGAATCAAGAAAACAGGTTCTCATTGTGACTCTTAGGCTCATGGTATTTTTCACCAATAAGCCTCACGGGAGGTACATCATGAGTTATGGGTTTAAAACTAAATTATTTATTAATTGAAGATCTATTTTTTTGTTTTTAATCATATATGTTATAAGAGAATTAATGTTAGAAGTTTGATATTTAACCTAAATTAAATATGTACTAGTGCCAAATTTAATAAGTATTCATAAAAATATGAATACTTATTTTAATAAATTATTGTAAGATATACAAATTATCTAATATGTTTAGACGAAAATTAGTATTATATTAAAAAAGATGTGTGTGAAGATTCGCACATCAAAAGTAAAGAGAACCTAATCATTTAAGAGAGCATCAATGAAATAGCGGATTGACATAATTAAGATATTTGGAACTATAAGTCAAACCCATCCTATATTAATTTATTGATAAACCAAAGTTCATACCACAAACAAGTTTCGGTTGATGCAAGCTATTTATATTAAAAATGCTTGATGTTCAAATGGGAAGTTTAAACTGCAAACAAATATCCAAATTAAACCAAGTACACAAAACCTAGTAAATAACAAAATCACTTACCTCAACCGACATACAAAAGGATCTTCCTGAATTACGTAAAGGAAGATGATGACGGAGCTAGAATGAGCTGACGACCAAATAAGATAACCAAACAAAGCAAAGAAGACAATGAATTTCAAAGTGGTAATTGATATAAATTCATGCTTATAAATCTTAGTTATAGCATTTGATTGTCATTATATCATGCAACAAAATGCAGTCATTTTCCTTTTAAAACATAAAAGGGATCATAAAAGTTCTATTTGCAATAAATTAAAAAGGTGCAAAATTACTACACTGCAAAATGAAGTAAATCACTTGTTAATATAGAAATCACGTATAATATGTAGAATACATAAGAAGGGGGTTGAATTGTGTTAAATCATATAAGATATTAATCTTTAAAATCTTCTTGATTTTCTTTACAAATTTTTATGATTACAAAAAAATTCACTTAATTTGATAAGTAATGCAATAGTGAAAGTTATTATCTATTCTTCTAACAAAAAAAAAATAAAGAGATAAGGGTTAGAGAATATGACGCTGCGATTTATACTGGTTTACCCTTAATATTGGGCTACGTCTAGTCCTCAAAGTTTGTTTGAGATTTCACTATACCTTTCAACGTTACAAGTATTATTTTTATACTTGTAGAGCCTCTTCATGTTGGACCTCGATTTCGGAGCCTAACATTCGGAGTCATCACACGTGAGTATATTACCCTATAGGGTTATTTCAGAGAACCCTCATTAGCAATCATCCCACAAGAGTGGTGTGCTCACACCAGTCAATCGTCCAAAAATCACAATTTAACTTCTTCAAAACAATTGTAGATCTAAGTCTCTAGTTTAATTTTAAGTAAGAACCATCTCAATCGGAGCTCTATAGCTGAAGTTATGCTCAAGAAGCTAAAGTATGTTCATGCCCCAATCATGCTCTCTTAACCGACCCCTTATTATCTTTCCATCAATCTTTTTATATCAAAACCAAAAGCTACCAATTTTTATGGATAGATAGGCAAATATGTTAGTAATTCATTACTTTAAGAATCACTTCATTTGGATGTTCGAGGATGAAGCTATGTCAAAAGAATCAAACCTATTTATATCCTCAATCATATTGAACCTATCTTGGAATAATTAGCATAACACCCGCTGAAAACCTCAGATTGAGGCCATTCTTATATGGTTTAAAAGAAGACTTCTAGATATACAACTTTTATGAAGATCACAAAGTGAGATTTTTCCATTAGAAGGTCAAAAATGCAAATTACCATGAGTGTACAGTGTATGTCCGTTTAATGTCCGTTAAACAGACATTGGCGATGCTGGGGGTCCTTAAAGACCCGAGAAGGTCCGTTTAATGGAACTAAAGTCCGTCCAACGGACATAAGGGTTACCCAAACCCCTCCAAAGCCTCTCCAATGCTTCCTAAATCAATTATAACATCATATTCACTCATAATCTTCCCAAATTTACTTCTTTTAATGTAACAACATTCTTTAAACATTTAATTACCAATTTGAGTGCGTTAAAACTCCCAAACCTCAACTCAAAAGACTTATAACATACACAAACTCTCATCATTACCATAGCTATCATGTTCATACCTCCTATGCAGCAACATCACTTATAATGCTCATATCTCTCAACTCTGATATCCAAAATTTACATACTTTATAGCGTTGAAAAGCTAAGAGGATAAGCTACAACTTTATAAAAGACAACTTTGTCTAGTTCTATGTAGATCAATCTAGTTTTCCCCCTGAATTCAGGACATAATTCCTACCCCCGTGAAAAGCTTGAAAATACAATATAAAGACTTGGGAAATCACGAGCAAAACATAATACATATGTATTTTATTAACATCAAAATATAAGAGTTTTACAACGCTTTAGTGGGCATTTCGAGCTACCTTACATCATAATCCAAAAATACAAACTTTAGAAAAGCAATAATTTCTCAAAATGTAACTAAAGCCTTGTTTTACATAATCTAGCTTCAAAAAGAAAATATGTAAATTGAAGTGATGCCCTGACTCTCGACTCGATCACTCGATATCTTGCTCATCGCCTGAAAGATGGGAAGGAAGGGGGGTGAGCTGAATTCTCATGGGAAACAGTTTTATAACCGGTAATAAGTAAAAACCATTTAGAACCTTTACGATTATAGCAAATTCTCATTGAATCATAAAGCACAAATTCTCAACTTATCAAGCCAATTCACAACTCACATAAGACATACATCCATCAAACTTGCCAATACATCCCATTCAATTAAATACATCATAATTAGTTAAACACATTAGAATGGTTTGGGTGGATCCATAACAAAAAGTACTACACATTTCCCATAGGGTCCTGTGTAGCCGTGAACAGAACGTACTATCGCAATCCCACAAAATGGTCTTACATAGTCGTGAATTTATGGGAGTCCGTGAAGGAGGTCCATGCTACTAGTGGGCAGGCAGGAGAAGCCTTTTAATCAAATGCACTTTACAGACATAACAGACCACCACAAACTCACATAACATGTTATTCATGACTTGAAAACCAATTGCCCAAATAGCACATTTTGAAAACTTGTCTTTCATGAGCATGAAATATTTCTTATGCAATTCCATCATCATTTCACAGTTCATTAACCAAAATCCTATACCAATCATGTAGCCATTTTCCAAATCATTCAAAAGCAACAAATACAACAATTATGAAGCAATTTGAAATCATTCTCAAAGAATTTTAAGGAACAATAAATGCACATTTTCAAGGTAGTTGGAAATCATTTAATTCCATTTATTTGAAAGAAACTTTAATGGCTTATTAACTCAATTATAAAAATGTCACCCACCTCAATTTCCTTGCTTGAAACTTGCTCAAGGATGTGTCTCCTCTTGTTCCTCTTGCCTCTCTTGCCTCCCTTCAACATTGACAAAATCCCCATTCAATATGAATTCAAATTGGAAAACCCAAAGAAACCTATACATGAAATTGATCTCAAAATACTTATACCCATGCATTTCCTAAACTCTTTGAACCAAATCCCTTCTAAAAATCTAAACATTGAAACACAAACTTACCTTGAATCTTCACCAAACAATGAGTTTCTTAGCTCTAATGGAAGCTCTAATCTTCCCCTTTCTTTTTCCCTTCTTGAACACCCTCAAAATCACTCTTTAGAACTAAGAAAAATTGAAACCTAGTTAACCTCCCTTCTTTTCTCTTCTTTTTTTTTTCGTGCTTCTCTCTTCTCTCTTTTCTCATTCACGTTTTTGGCTTCTTCTAAATGCAAGACAACAAATTTTCTCCCCTTTTATACCCCTAATGATTGCACAATGTCCATTTTGCCCCTCCTTTAATGCTTTAAAACTTTCCCACTTAAGTGATCTTCCAAAAATACCCTTTATGCAAACTTACCACCTTAACACTTT
>JAOQMP010066350.1:0-10338 GCA_027563575.1 Erythroxylum pedicellare | reverse complement strand
ATAGCCTCATCAATTGGAAAAGAGAATTTAGTTCATGATTTTAATTAAAACAAAGTTAAAAATCATCATAGAAAATAAAGTGCAGAATTAGGGTATAAGAAGAAGAAGAAGAAGAAAAACAAAACTAGGAAAAAAAACAAAACTAGGGTTCTGCCTAGAGAGATAAAGAGAGAACGTAGGAGAGAGAAAGAGAAGAAGAGAGATTCAAGTTCAAAGAAAAGAGAGAAAACATGAACACCCTCTAAAACTAATGCCAAAGGACCCTATTTATATTGGAGGAGGTATGGTCTTCAAATCCTTGTAGGAGAGGATTTCTTTTCCAAGTAGAAGTAAGTCTTTCTTTCCTTGTAGAAGAGGATTTCTTTTCCAAGTAGAAGTAGGTCTTTTCTTTCCTTATAGAAGAGGATTTCTTTTCCAAGTAAATGTAGGTCTTTTCTTTCCTTATAGAGTTAGGATCTTCTAGATGCTTCCCTCCAAGTCAAACACACTTCTTAGGGCTTAAGTGGTAGTCCACGCATGCTCTCATGTAGGTGCCATGTTTCCCAAGATGCTGACATGGCATACTGACTGAACAGTGTCATCCACGTGTACCAATCAGGTACTGCTAGCTCATCAATTCTCCTAAAAAGTAGGGATCTTCATTTCTCCCAATCTACATCTCCCTTGACTGTTTAGATTGTACTTGGATCTATTTCTCGCAGTGGCAAACAAGAATCTTCTAAAATGTAGAAATCTTAGTTGAAGTAGGATTCCTAATCCCAATAAGGATTAGGAATCACCATCCCTTGCTAGGTTTAGCTCCTAATTCTCATTTTGCTAGATTTTCTTCAAAACAAGAAATCCTAGTTGCATTAGGAATTTTTGGAATCCTAATCCTAATAGGATTAGGATTTCTGCAACTTTGGTCACCTCATAGTATTTCGACCTCCTTATTTTGAAAATGACATCCAAAAGTCCAAAATCTCCCTCCTTAGCATAATTTTCCTCACTTGATACCTAAAACACTTGAAATGATAAAATCAATGTAAGTCACGTGATTTAGACATCAAATGAGCATAAAAACTAAGTGTAAGAGTATAAAAAGGATAAGAAAATATGAGTGCATAAGCCAAATATCAAAAATTTCACTAGACAAAATATAAGTTTGTGGCATTTCATGTTTCCTAGAAATTTTTCCTACTTTTTGGCACCTATCACAAGACTTGAAAAATTCATATGCATCTTTAAACAATAAAGGCCAAAAGAAACCACAATCAAGTATTTTATGAGCTATGCATTTAGCACCAAAATGACCACCACATGAATATGTAGGACAAAAGGTAAGTATGGAATTGAATTCATCTTAATGTACACATCTCCTAATAACTTGATCAGAACAAATCTTCCATAGATAAGGATTATGCCAAAAATAATATCTAGCATTAGATTGAAACTTATCTCTTTAGGATTTGGTCATACCTGAGGGTAGTTCATTAAAAACTAAAAAGTTAACTAAATCAGTATACCATGGTCGAGAAGAGGAAGAAGTTAACGCATACAACTGCTTATCTAGGAAACTTGCTTTGATTGGTTCGACCTCAACCTCTTTGGCATGTAAGCGACTCAAATGATCATCAACATGATTCTTGGAACCCTTCTTGTCCCTAATATCAAGATCAAACTCTTGTAAGAGCAAGATCCATTGACTATGATACAAGAACCATGGTAGTGTAGATAAATGTGCCACACGCTAAGACAACCATACTTTACCAAGTGGTCTTATTACAAGGCAACATGCAACAAGGCTTAAATAAGCGCTTCAAGGGTTTGTTCAAAGTCATATTACATCTCACCTTGATGACAAGGCCGAACCATCCATGGAGAATTCAAGTTCTATAGAGGGTATATAGGTGGCTAATACTTAGCCAAATTTTATGACAAGTTCAATTATTCTTATGGGCTTAATTTAATACATTGGGCTCGTTATTTATCCTTTGTTTATTCGGGCCAAAAGACTTGTTATGGGCTGGATATTTATTTGTAAGCATATGCACTCATTAAAAGTCATTTGCCTTAGTTTATTTTAAGCTAGTTTTGGACAACCAAGTGTGTGGGTCTAAGTAAAGTGATCCATTAGTCCCATCTGCGCCCCTTAGGTTTATTTAAGTTATTTTGGTCATATTTATGTTATTTTAGCCCAATCCTAAGTGGATTAGGATCAAATTGCATTATTGGGTTGTAAACTCCTAAACTAGTTAACATTAATTTTGTTTTTAGCATTAAACAGGCTTGTAACCTATTCCTTTTGGGGTTAGGACGTGAGCAAGGGTATAAATACCTTATTTTATCCTTGTAAATGTAGATTAGTTGATTAATAAAATTCAGAAGCATTCTCTTCAAGAAAGGCATGTTCTTCTTGTTGCTTCTTTAAGGATTGCATCACTTATCAAGGTAATCGCTTGTGGCATGTTCAATTCTTCTGTTTTCTTTAGGTTCGGGTCCCAATTTCGTGTAAATGGGGTTTGAACTAGCATGTTCTTATAATAGAAAGATTTGGGTTTGGATTCAATAGGATTAGGGGGTTTCAAGAACCTTGTTTTCTTGGGGTTTCCGTATCAGTTGGTATCAGAGCTTTGGCTTAATTCTATTGAACTCATATATATATTTCATTGTTTTCTTTGTTGATTCCTTAGAAAAATCACAAAAAATAGGGTTTAATTGCTTGGAACGAATTTTCCATTATTAGTTCTTTATGTTCTTGTTTCTTTAATTGATTCCTTGTTTTCTTGATCATGTATTAGAAAAAATGTGAACAGTAGAAAGAAAAGAAAAAAGTGAACAATAAAAAGAAAAGAAAAAAACGCGAACAGTAGAAAGAAAAGAAAAGAAATTTCAAGATTGATCAAGAAACATCCAAGATTGTGATTCTTTGAGTCTTTTTTTAATCTATCATTCAAGATTTGTTCTTATCATTCAAGATTCATCCAGATTGTCTTCTTTCATTTAAGAACATATCAAGAAACATCCAAGATGTAATTCTTTGAATCTTTGTTTGATCTTTCATTCAAGATTTGTTCTTATCATTCAAGATTCATCTAGATTGTCTTTCTTTCATTCAAGAACCTATCAAGGAACGTTTTCTTTGAATCTTTTGTTCAATTCATGGAATTTTGGGCAGATTGGGATATTAAAATAATGAAAAAAAAATTTGCTCTTGGGTTTGGTGAGTTTTGTCATTTTTTAGTTTGTCTTTATTTGTTTCTTGGTTTATTTCTTGTTTTGCTACCTATCTTTGCTTCTGTACATTAATTTAAACAATTGTTTCACTCATAATTGTTCAATGGACACAAGAATCGTTCCCTACACTACTCTTCATCCGTGTATTGGCACTTTAATTTTTTTTGTTCGTACCATATTTTGCTTCTAGATTTGTTTCATCTATTCGTTTTTTCTTTGTTAGGGTTGTTATCTTTGTGCTTTCTATTTGAACTTGTTGCTTGTTGATTTCCTTGATCTTGTTGAAGTGAACCTGAAAAGTAACAATAAAGGAGGCACTTGAGTGGAAAAAGGCAAGAGTGAGAGATTATATAGTGAAAAGCCATTTTATTGTGAGAAACACGAGTGGAAAATTCTGTTCTAGAGAGAAACATATGAGGGAGTGTTGCAAGGCTTCTAACATTTTCTTGCAGGATTAATCATGTCTCATAATAGTAATAAAGATGGAAAGAGTGATGGGAGTGACGAAGACCAAAGAACTACATTCTTTACTCTTGAAGCAATACAAAATCAGTTCAAGAGAATAGAGATTATATTCCTTGAAGTCAAAAACAAGTTTGAGCAGCAAGATAGAAACTTTGAAAGATAAGATAGGCTTCTCAGAACTATTCAAGCCAAATCTTCAGGGAATAATGGGACAAGAAGAAGAGAGAACCCTCCATCTCATAATCCTTATTACTATAAGGAGGAGTAAGATGAAGATGGATTTGATAAGGAAGAGTGGTATGGAGGCTGAAATAATGCAAGGCGTGGTAAGAGGAGATAGAGGCCGAAATAGAGGTGGTTATAGAGGAAGAGCTGAAAGAGATAGAGAGGAGGAAGAGACTGAAAAGGTAGATAGAAACATTGGCATCATCAAAATGAAGATGCCACCATTTCAAGGAAGGAATGAGGCAGATGCCTACTTGGAGTGGGAAAGGAAAGTAGAGATGATATTTTCCTACCACAACTATTATGAGGAGATGAAGGTGAAGCTAGAAACAGTTGAGTTCTCTGATTATGTTGCTGTTTGGTGGGATCAATTAATGGTTAGTAGAAGATGAACTAGAGAAATACCGGTTAAAACTTGGGGCGAGATGAAACACATCATGAAAAATAAATTTGTTCCAAGTTAGTACTATAGGGAGTTATATCAGAAACTCCAAACATTGAGGCAAGGCACAAAGAGTGTGGAAGATTACCATAAGGAGATGGAGATAACTATGATAAGAGCTAACATAGAGGAGGATAAAGAGGAGACAATGGCTCGGTTCCTTGCTAGTCTAAACAAAGAGATACCCAACGTGTTAAAGCTTCATCAATACTTGGAGTTGGAGGATATAGTAAGCTTGGTTATGAAGATTAAGAAGCAATTGAGGGGAAAAAGCTTCAACAAGGGCAATACCTCAGGATCTTCAAATTCTTAGCTAAATGGCCAAAGAAGGAGGAAAACAGCAAGGAAAAGTGGATAGCCTCTAAAGGTGTGCCTACATCTAATGATAAAAATCGTAGCATTAAGTAAAGATACATCAAATGCTTTAAGTGTTACTGGCATTCTCATTATGCCATTGTTCTCAATTGGGACATATTCTAATGAAGTGTTATGTGATGTAGTTCCCATGCATATTAGTCATTTACTATTGGGGAGACCATGCCAATATGATAGAAGTGTAGTGCATGATGGATTCAAAAATAGGTATTCATTCAAGAGGGGGGAGAAACACTTTGCATTGTCACCTCTTTCACTAAGAGAAGTTCATGAGGATCAGTTGAGACTTGTAAAATCCATGGAAGAGCAGAAACTTGGAGAGGTCGAGAGTTTAAAAAGAAAAAAGAAAAAGAGGCCATTTAAGAAAATAATAACAAAGGCCCACCTTGTAATTGCACTAATGAGCAAAAGAAAGAGAGTGGTGTAATTGAAAAAGGAGAGAAGAGTGAAAAGAAAAGTGGAAAAAAAGATTACTTTCTTTGTAAAAGAAAAAGAGTTGAGGAAGGTCATGTACACGTAGAAATCATTGGTTTTGCTTATGTATAAGGAGTTGTTTTATAATGAGACTGACTTTGACTTTTCTTTGCCTAGTGTTGTGAAACTTGTTTTATAGGAATACTCTGATGTCTTTCCAAGTAAGTTGCCCAAGGGATTACCACCATTGAGGGGCATTGAACATCAAATTGATTTCATGCCAGGAGTTCAAATTCCAAACCGCCTAGGCTATAGGAGTAATCCTGAGGAGACAAAAGAACTTCAAAGGTAAGTGGAGGAGTTGCTTGAGAGGGGGTAAGTGAGAGAAAGTCTAAGCCCATGTGCAGTTCCAGTTCTATTAGTGCCAAAGAAAGATGGAACTTAGCGTATGTGCATGGATTATAGGGCAGTAAACAAAATAACGATAAAATATGGCCACCCCATTCCTAGGTTAGATGATATGCTTGATCAATTACATGGTGCTTGTTTCTTTACGAAAATTAATCTCATGAGTGGTTATCATCAGATTAGAATCAAAGTAGGGGATGAGTGGAAAACAATGTTTAAAACAAAATATGGTCTATATGAGTGGATGGTCATGCCATTTGGTTTGACAAATGCACGTAACACTTTCATGAGATTAATGAACCATGTTTTGCATGATTTTATTGACAAGTTTGTGGTTATATACTTTGATAACATCCTGATTTATAGAAAAAGCCTTGATGAGCATATTATGCATCTTAAATCTATACTAGAAGCACTTAGGCATGAAAGACTATATGCTAAACTTCAAAAATGTTCTTTTGTATGGATAAAGTTGTTTTTCTTGGCTTTTTTAGTTCTGCTTGTGATGTGCATGTTGATGAGGAGAAGGTTAAGGCAATTAAAGATTGGCCTACTCCTAAGTGTATTGGTGATGTGCATAGTTTTCATGTTTTATAAACATTTTGTTAAAGATTTTAGTACCATTTATGTGCCATTGACTAAAATAATTAAAAAGGATGTTGGATTTAAGTGGAATGAGGCACAAGAACTTGCTTTTAATACATTGAAAGATAAATTGTGTTTTGTGCCTGTATTAAGTTTGCCTAACTTTAATGAAGCTTTTAAGATAGAATGTGATGCCTCCGGGTTAGGTATTGGTGTTGTTTTGATGTAGGGTAAGCGTCCTATTGTATACTTCAGTGAGAAGCTTCATGGGCCATAATTGAATTATTCCACTCATGACAAGGAACTCTATGCCTCGGTGAGAGCATTGGAGACTTGGCAGCATTATCTCTAGCCAATGGAGTTTGTGATCCCATCTAATCATGAGTCATTGAAACATCCAAAGGGACAAGGTAAGTTGAACAAGAGACATGCGAAGTAGTTGGAGTTCATAGAGACCTTTCCATAAATTATACAATACAAACAAGGTAAAGAGAATGTAGTTGCTGATGCACTTTTAAAAAGGTACACTCTAATCATTACTTTAAGTTCTAAATTGTTAGGGTTTGAGTACATTAGGGATTTGTATGCTTCGGATTCTGATTTTAGCAATGTGTTTGGCGCTTGTGAGCATGTTACATTCCAAAGATTTTGTAGACATGATGGTTTCATGGCTATCTGTTTAGGGAGAACAAGTTATGTGTTTCTTAAATGTTCTATGTGTGAAGTCCTTATGCGTGAATCACATTGTGGGGGTTTGATGGGTCATTTTGGTGACATACTTTATGAACATTTTTATTAGCCTAACATGAGAAAAGATGTTAAGAAAATTTGTTCTAAGTGTGTCGTATGTAGACAAGCAAAATCTAAGACTCATCCATATGGTTTGTATACACCTTTGCCTGTGCCTAAGCATCCATGGACTGAGCTATCTATGGACTTTGTTTTAGAGCTGCCTAAGACGAAAAAGGGTAGGGATAGTATATTTTTATTAGTAAATCGATTTAGTAAGATGACACATTTCATTGTATGTCATAAAACTGATGATGCTATAAATATTACTGAGTTGTTTTTTAGGGATGTTGTGCATTTGCATGGTGTTCCTAAGACTGTTGTTTCTGATCATGATGTGAAGTTTTTGAGCCACTTTTGGCGTGTTCTTTAGGCTAAGCTAGGTACTAAACTTTTGTTTTCTACTACTTGTCATCCTCAAACTGATTGACAAACTTAAGTGGTGAATAGAACTTTATGTTCTCTTTTGCATGTTGAGGTTGGTAAAAATCTTAAAACATGGGAAGAATGTTTGCCATTAGTTGAATTTACATACAATATGAGCATACATTCTACTACTAATTATTCACCTTTTGAGATTGTTTATAGTTTTAATCCATTAATGCCTTTAAATTTGTGTTCTTTACCTTTAAGTGAGATAACTAGTGTAAATGGACAAAAGGAGGCAGATTTTGTGCACAACATTCATGAGAAGGCAAGACAATGCATAGAGAAGCTGAATGAAGCATATGAACAAAGAGCTAATTAGGGGAGAAAGTTGATGCAATTTGAGCTTGGTGATTAGGTTTGGGTGAATTTCAAGAAAAAGAGGTTTCTTAAGCAAAGGAAATCCAAGTTAGATCCTAGAGGCAATGGACCTTTCCAAGTCCTTGAAAAGATTAACGATAATGCCTACATGATTGGTTTGCGAGGTGAGTATCAAGTATCTGCTACATTTAATGTTGTTGATCTCTCACCATTTGATAATGTAGGGGTTGCTTCTTTAAGGATTGCATCACTTATCAAGGTAATCGCTTGTGGCGTGTTCAATTCTTCTATTTTCTTTGGGTTTAGGTCTCAATTTCGTATAATTGGGGTTTGAACTAGCATGTTCTTATAATAGAAAGATTTGAGTTTTGATTCACTAGGATTAGGGGGTTTCAAGAACCTTATTTTCTTGGGGTTTCCGTATCAAAATAAGTCACATTTTAGTTCCCTTTTTCTTCATCAAGTGCCTAATTGCTGATGGTCAGTAAAGACAACCACTTTTGTGCCAAGTAAGATCGAAACTTTTCAAGAGCAAATACAACAACAATAAGTTCCTTTTCAGTTGTATGGTAGTTGCATTGAGCATCATCTAAAGTATAAGAGGCATAAGCAATTACATATAACAGTTTGCTAACTCGTTGGCTAAGAACACCAATAGCATAATTGGAGCCATCATACATAATCTCAAAAGGAAGCTCCCAAGTGGGTGCTTAAATGATGGGTGTAGATGTCAGGCTTTATTTCAACTTATCAAATGCATGCTTTGCGTGCATCATCAAAGACAAAATCAGCATCCTTTGCCAACAGCTTGCACAGGGGTGCCTCAATCTTCGAGAAATCCTTAATAAAGAGTCTATAGAAACCTGCATAGCCTAGAAAATAATGAACCTCATACATGAGGGGTAAGGCAATGACACAACGACATCTATTTTGACTTTATCAACCTTTAATTAACGTGAAGTGACACTTCTCATAATTCATGACAAGGTTAGTTTCCATGCATCTTTTCAAAATCAAGGATAAATTTTCCAAACATTGATTAAAAGAATCTCCATAAATGGTAAAATCATCCATGAACACTTCAATGATTCTTTCTACATAGTCAAAAAGTATACTCATCATACATCTTTGAAAAGTAACAGGTGCATTACACAAACCAAATGGCATTCTCCTATATGCATAAGTACCACAAGGACAAGTGAAGGTAGTCTTTTCTTGATCTTCAAGGTCAATAACAATCTAATTATAACCACTATATCCATTAAGAAAACAGTAGAAAGACTTACCTACTAAGCGCTCCAACATCTGATCTATGAAAGGCAAAGGAAAATGATCCTTGCATGTTGCAAGATTCAACTTCCTATAATCTATACACATGTGCCAACCACTTGCACCCTTTAAGGTACAAGTTCATCATCCTTATTTCGTACCAAAATAATGCCCGTTTTCTTTAGAACCACAAGAATAGGCGACACCTACTTACTATTGATGATGGGATAAATTACACCTGCATCTAAAAGTTTCAAGATTTCTGTTTTAACCACCTCCATCATAGGCAGATTGAGGCACCTTTGCATCTCCCTGGTCGGTTGTGAGTTTTCCTCCAAGAGTATGTTGTGCATACACATGGTAGGACTAATACCCTTAATATCAGTCAAAGTCCATCCAATTGCAGTTTTATGTTCTTTGAGAACAGTAACCAATTTTTCTTCTTACACATTTGTTAGATTCTTTGCAATAATAATAGGTAAAGTTTCATCATCCCCAAGAAACATATATTTCAAGTTATTAGGCAAAGGTTTCAAATCATGCTTAGGTGCATGCAAGATAGATGGTAAAAGTTTCTCACGAGAAAGAGGTACATCAATGAAAGCAAAGATCATAAGGAATCGACTAGAGAACATGCAAAGCTAAAAAAAATTCCCTAACTTTCATAGGCAAGCCAAGTTTAAAAAATCACACTCCATGTCATCAACATGTACGACAACATTCTCATCATCAAAACCATACCAAAGATCCAAGTCTAAATGATATGACAATAACCTATAATCAATGTCTAGATCACCCTATTTCAATGATTGTTCCCAAACCTAAATTCAATCAAGCTAACAAGACCCTTCACCCCCAAAACAACAAGGAATTAGTAATAGAGAGTATAAAGACTGTAGGAATTGAATTAACACCATAAGTTAGAACTTACTTGGTAAGTTGAATCAATCCTTAAGGTAAAACAAGCAAGAATCCAAATTCTCTCTTGAAGAATGCTTTCAAAATTAATTCATGTCTAATATCGTGTTCGCGCATAAAACAAGGGTTTAAATACCCTTTTGCAATACAAACCCTAACAAATATAACCTAAAAAATCCTAAAGAAAGCCCAAAACATCAAGAAGGATTTCTTGAAACAAATCTACCCAAGAACAAAATCCACATAGATTTGGGGTTCAAAACTAACTAAAATTGACTAGTCCTAGTAGCTAACTTAAAAGGGGTGAATTGGGCTTTTAAACTAGACCTATACGCTTGGTTTGTAACAACCACACACCCCTTGGAAGGATATATGAATGCCACACAAAACCGCACAAACAAATCAAAACATACAAAAACTTCCAGTAAACAATTCAGACAAACATATATTAAATTACATAGTACGTAACACAAACTCACTGAAAA
>JAOQMP010066349.1:0-10339 GCA_027563575.1 Erythroxylum pedicellare | reverse complement strand
GTAAAACTCACTTAAGTATGATTTGTACTTAAGTTTCTGACTTGATAAAACCACTAAATCACTTCCAAATTTTTCCATAAATATCATTTCAAGTCAAATTTGCATGTTCTTATACTGAAGTTATTTTGAAACATTTTCTTCTAGAAATATGTTCCTTTATGTCTTATGAATCCAATGGTTCACTAATCACTTCACTTGGAGGTCGGATAACAAAGTTATGGCCGAAAGAATCAAACATGATTTTGCCCTCAATCATCTTGAACCCGTTGTGGGACAATTAGCATACCTTTCACTAGAGATGTCGGATTAAGATCTTGTTAGGACAGTTTCATAGAAGACTTCAAGATATACAACTTTCATGAAGATCTAGAAGACAAATTCTATCATATGGGAGGTCAAAAATGGACCAGACGATAGGATCAGATGAAATCAGACGAAAAAGCAAACGAATTGAAAAAGCAGAAGAATCGGGAAAAATTGCCATAAATTTCCCTACAGATATTAGATTAAGGTTTTCTTTAGATGGTTTGAGAGAGGACTTCAATATATACAACTTTCATGAGACCTCAAAGAAAAATTCTATCATCTGAAGGGTCAAAGATGGAACAGACCATAGGATCAGACAAAACCAAACGAAAAAGTAGACGAGTTGAAAAAGCAGACGAATTGGGAAACTTGCATAACTTTCACTATAGATATTATATTAAGGTGTTCTTTAAATGGTTTAAAAGAGGACTTCAAGGTCTACAACTTTCATGAAGACCTTGAAGACAATATCTATCATCTTGAGGGTCAAAATTAGACTAGACGATACAAGATGCATAGTGCACAGAAGAAGCAGAAATTAGCAGATGTGACGTCATCACAGATGATACGTTTTTACAGATGATGACATCATCATAAATGGTATGACGTCATCATAGATGATATGTTTTTAGATGATATGACGTCATCATAGATGATATGATGTCATCACAGACGATACGTTTTTGCAGACGATATGATGTCAACAGAGATGATACATTTTTACAGACAATATGATGTCATCACAGACGATAAGTTTTTACAGACGATATGACATCATCACAGATGATACCCTCTATACTCCTGAGCATCTTCACTTATAAGGACCATAACTTTCGACTCCATTGCCCAAAATTCTCATACTATATACCGTTGGAAAATTAAAAGAAAGATATACAACTCTTAAAAAGGAAACTTTATTTCAGCCTAGATCAGTACAGAATTTTCCCTGAAGTCAGAAAACAAATTTTATATTCATCCACCAATGTACTACACCCAGTCCTCAACTTCATGACAATTTTGAAACTCTTAAAGACATAATTTAAATTTGATGTCTTCATAAGAAATGTAGCCATATGTTTCTAGTTTAATCCAAATGAAGAATCATCTCATTTGGATAATTAGCGAAAAAGTTGTGATTAGCAGACCGAAGCACACTCAGTGAACATTTTCCAGATCAACTACCAATTTTGTTTCCAAAATCTTTCCTTATCACAACTCATACCAAGATCACTCTTTGTACTCCCTCTACCTCTAATTTTCAATAAAATCACATTTAAAATCAATTATACATGGAAGGTGTCAATGAATGCATGTACCATTATTTTTATGTACAAAGATTTAATATTTATGTGCATATATGCTAACATTATGCATGAGCAAGAAAATGCATTTACTTAATCTCTCTTTAAGCTCACATGTATCGAATTTTCGGGTCCCAACCCTTAGTATGGGAACAGGATATTACACATTGTCTTAAAATTGCCACCATTGCATAGTCATTGATATCACACATAATCTCAAAGGCGAGTCTCTAGTTCAAAGGTCGAATCATTGATGGCAATTTTAAGAGCTCTTTTAACGTATAAAATGCAACCTTGCACTTATTATTAAACTTAAAAGGAATAAATTGTTGTAACAACTTGCATAAAGAGGAAGTTGTCTTCGAGAAATCCTTGATAAACCTGTGATAAATCCTGCATGACTGAGGAAAAAATAAACTTCTTGCACATTTATGGGGTAAGGAAAAGCATAAATAAGATCAATCTTAGATTTACCGACCTCTATACCCCTAAAAGACACAATATGTCCTAAAAACTATTCCTTAGGCAACCAAAAAATAACAAATTTCCCAATTAAGTACAAGGTTAGTTTTAATACATTTTTATAAAATAAGTGCAAGATTCTTTAAGCAATTATCAAAAAAAGAACTATAAACACCAAAATCATCTATAAACATCTTTATATTCTCAACGTACTCATAAAATATATTCATCATACACCTTTGCAAAGTGGCAAGAGCATTGCATAAATCGAAAGGTATCCTTCAGTAAGTCCATGTACTAAGTAAGCATGTACAAATTGTCTTTTCTTAATCCTCTATTGCAATAATAAGACAAAAATAACCTAAAAACCATCTAGAAAACATTAATACTCATATCCAATAAGTCTCTCAAGCATATATTAAATAAATGGAAGGGGAAAGTGGTCTTTATAAGTTACATAATTCAATTTCCTACAATTAATATAAACTCGCCACCTAATTTGAAGATAAGTGGGAATCAAGTCATCGTTTTGATTTGTTACTATTGTAATTCCATATTTCTTTGGAACCATTTACACTAGACTTACTCACTTACTATCTGGGATAGGATAAATCATCCCAAATCAAGAAGCTTAAGAACATCATTTTTTTTAAGTTCCATTAATAGAGGATTTAGCTTACATTTTGCCTACCTAATTGGTTTAACATCTTTGTCAAGCATAATTTGTTGCATGCATATAAAAGGGCTTATTCCTCTAATATCAGTAATTTTCCACCTATTAACCTTCTTGTGCTCTCTTAACACACAAACTAGGTTACCTTCCTAATTATGAGTCAACTTTACTAAAATGATTATTGAAAGAGTTTGATTATCCCCTAAGTATACATATTTCAAATGAAAAAGGAGTGGTTTTAACTCCACATCAAGTAACTTTTGGTAAGAATCAGGAAGTTGTAAGGAAGCAAGTACATAAATTTTAAGGGTTGGTTTCAAAGAATGTAGTGTAGCCACCATCTCAATCATTTCTTCATTAACTCAACATCATTAGTGACTTCTAACTCCAAATGCTTAGTTAAAACTACTTCTAATTATCCTTGCAATTCAGCTTAAGAACTTCCTACTCTAAAGGATCAATCACATTAAGCACAAAACTAGGATGACAATCTTAGGGATGTTTCATAGCATCAAAAATATTAAAATAAATCATTTTTCCATTAAAGTTCATTATAAGGGTACCCTCACAAACATCTATCTTAGTTTCGATAATGTTAAAGAACAGTCACCTTAATTAGATACGTGTAGGATAGGGAAATATCATCATCCATATCCACCATATAATAATAAGCAAAAAATACTAATTCATTCACTTGCGTAAAAACATCCTCATTCCCTCCATCTGGATAAACATTATTATGATTAGCCAATTATATGATAACATTAGTTTCTTTTAAAAGGATCAAATTTAAAGAATTATTAATAGAACAAGGTATAACATTGATTAATGTGCCTACATCTAGCATGGATCACTTAATTATAGTGTTACCAATCTTATAAAGAATAATGAACATACATGGACCCTTAGACTTAGGAGGTAGTTTCTTTTGAAAAACACATAAACATTCTCTCCCATCATGATCTTCTCATTACCTTTTAACTTCCTCTTATTGGTATACAACTCTTTAAGGAATTTCATGTACCTTGTGCCCACTGGATTGCATCTAGCAATGGTATATTCACTTTCACTTTGTGAAAAGTCTCCAAAATCTTGCTATTCTTTTCCTTCTTGTTTGACTTTACTAACCTAATAGGAAAAGGTTGAGGATTAGTCTTAACTACATTTGGAGAGTCATAATTTACCTTCAAACTAGGTAAAGCATCTCCTTCTTTTTCAAGCTCCTTATTAAGTGTTGTCTTCTTGGGATCCTCAAACTTGTTACCACTCCTTAAAATCATTGCACTAACATTCATTAGATTTATCTCAGGTTGAGGTGGCAATTTTCCTCTACTTTGAGTTTCCAAAAGTTTGATAACAACTGTCATTTGATTCACCTAATTCTCCAAATTCTCAATACTATACCTTGTCTCTTAGATTTGAGATCTTATTTCCTGTTGAAACTATTTCACATCCTAGTGGAATTGAAAGTATTAGTAGTAAGAGACATAATTTTATCATCCAATGACATGCCTAAGTTAAAGGAGGAAGATGGCGGTTTAGGCTTAAAATGTTTTATACCTAATGACCTATTTGGAAAGTTATTTTGCTACCTATTCCCTCTATAACTTAGGTTGGGTTGATCTCTCCAACTTAGGTTACAGGTATAAGATTGATTGTACTGTTGAGAAAAGTTTCCCCTACAACATTGACATTTCCATATTCCCCTCCTACAAAGTCAAGCACCTATTCGTGATACGGTTCATATTAGTACATATCCTGTAACCTTTCACCTATGCTTTCCTTACAATAATCCATTTTACAAAAGAGTTTGGCTCATCTAAACAATATTCAATAGACAAATTGTTTACCTTATTTACATTGTGAACATCATTATGGATGCCAAACTATTACACATTTACTCTCATATGCTCAATCAGATTTCTTGCCTCTTTAAGAGTCTTTTCACCTAATGCTCCACCACTTGTTTCATAAATTAAAGTCTTATCAATATACAATAATCCTTCGTAAAAGTATTGTATAAGAATTTGTTCAATTATATTGTGATGGCAGCAACTATCACATAATTTATTAAAGCATTCCCAATACTCATGAGGGACCCTTCATGTTATTACTTGATCCTAAAAATGGCATTTTTTTGTCTTATTCTTGTTGTTTTCAATGATAGAATATCCTTTTCATTTTAGGCCATATGGTAACACTCCCTACAGGTAAATTGAAGAGCCAATATTTGTCGCATCTTTTAATGAGAATGGAAAACCTCTTAACATGATTTACTTTTTTATTACCCATAGAGATTTCATACCTAAATAGACCAAATTGAGCATTAAGATTCTTATAGGCATCCTCACCTATAAGATCATAAAAATTAGGCAAAAATTTAACTAAACTAGATTTAAGCTTAAAAGTAACATGTTTGATAAAATTAGAGAAAGTAATGCAAAGTGGTCTTTGGTTCAAATCTAAGGTTGCTAACTCCTTTAGAGTTCTAGGATTGGTTATAACTTCTATTGAATAATTAGTAATTAGCTCTAGTCAGTTCCCTACTCTACTCCTTGAGTTGTTACATTCTACCTTCACAATATATGCAATGTTCTTTTAATCTCTAGCTCAAATTATAAAGGCCCTTGATAAAGAGACCTTATCATACACAAACACTAGCAAGCATAAAGAAGATCAAGAAATAAACATAAAAATTGATTATAGACAAATATATAAAACATCATTTGATACCAAATACAAAATCCAAATCAACACCACTCATTAGCAACGACACTAAATTTTTTATGTGTGTTGAGCATACCAAAAATTAAAGCCCAACTCTACAAAACTAAACTTGTAGTGGCAATGAGAAAGGATAATCTCCACAAAAAGATCGTGAATAATTTTTTTATTGGACTAATTAGTGTAATAAGATAGAGGGTTTAAAAGAATTTGATTAATCCAATCAAATAAAGTTAAACTATAAAAAACAAATCAAATTTATAAAGAGTAATCAATGGATTTAAACCTAGTTCTTGGTTCAATCTTAACCTTTATATAAACATGCATAATTAAGCGCAACGTTTTTTTCCGCTCCTTTCTTTGAAATTATTAACCATAGATTAACAATAAGCTCTATTAATCCCAATTTTTCCTTAGATTGTAATTAATTAAAATAAGTTCTTTAATTAGATCTAACTGCCAAACAACTTAGAATAGGCTCTCTAGATTTAGTGTGACAGTAGCATTAAGAATTAGGAAAATAGGATAATATAACCAATAATCAAACAAGATTAGATTATTTAACTTATGATATGTTATCCTTAATGAAGCATAATCATTACTTTGCCACACGTGAATTAGATTGACAATAATTATGCATTGTAATCATAATTTTGGTAGTAAATCTATACATGAATGATCTACCAGACCCTATCTAAATCGTTCATACATAAATCATAAACTTTATCCATGTCAATTTTAAAAGAGGGATAAGAAAATTATTATTGGAATCAATCTATACACAAACATGTGATTAGGATTTGATGTGCGCTTAAACTAGAAGAAGAGAATTAGCCACCCATAGCTCTTTAAAGAACACACCCAAAGAGAAAAATAAACATATGTGGATGTCCCTCATGTATATACCTTTTTAATTAGCCTCTTTAATTGCCTTTTATACTTTATAATTAGGGTTTTTATAATGGATACGGTTAGCCAAACGTCTATATAGGTGATCGTGTCCATTAACCTTGCTTTAATTCTTTGAAAATTGCGAAGGAACGCGATTCCAAAGATTTACATAGACAAGATATACAATTGTGTAAATAACTTACATAGGTGTGTACATTTTCACACAGGAAAATTTGTCTTTGAAGTCGTAAACGTTTATATTCACTTACATAGTCCCTCACACAACTGTGTAAGCTAATTACACAAGCGGGTACTTCTTTGCATGAGCATGTTCCTCTAAAATAACTCTAATTATTTTGTTCTCTATCCTCCATTTCACCCTAATTCATCTCCTTTTTAACCATGAAGGAAAATAAGACTGAATAGTAGCAAAACTACCCAAAACTGTGAATTTAACTTATTTTGGTTCTTTTTCCTCCAACTTATACCTAAACCAAAATATGAACCAAAAAAAGTATCTTAGATGCAAAATAAACTTTAATTAAAAAGCATTAGGGAATAAATAAATAATGAATTAAGCATTTGTCAGTAAATCATCAAGAACTACATCCCCAATAAATAATCAATTAAGCACTTCTCTCACATCTTCTCTTTTTATAATTAACAAATACACCTCTCTTGTTTCTTTTATCTCACTTATTAATTTTTATTTATTCTTTTTTCCTTGTAATAAAGGTTTTTTTTCTCTTTTTATAGGGTTTCACACTCTTTTTCTCACCGAGAGTTACTAAAGCATATTTCATAACATCTTTCATAAATTGGTAAATATTTTTCTACCTGAATATATTGCATCAACATCATATTGTCATGGTCTATCAAAAAAAATATTTGGAATACATCCATATCAACAACATTAAAATAATGTTCATCACAATATTTACCAATTGAGAATGAGACCTTAAAATGTTCATTAGAAAAGATTTCTCAAACATCCTTGATGCATCTAATGCTATAAGGTTTGAGATGTGATATAGTAGTCAACTTTAATTTATTCACCATTGTGTTACTTAAAATATTTTCTTCACTATCTCTATCAATAATTAACTCATATAAGCTCCCTTACATTATACATCCTGTCAAAAAAAAGTTATGACTTTAAAAATCATCTTACTCTTTGTGGGATATCATTAACCTTCTAATTACTCCTACAAAAGTATCATCATCCTCTTCCTTTTATTGCTTTCAATTATATCCTTTAGGTGCACATTTTTCTTCTTCCTCATAATCTTTATATGGCTCCACCATATTTTCCACTTCCCTTTTTGGGTAGTCATTAGATTTATGGTTTGATTCATTACATCTATAGCATTTAGCCAAGATGGGTTTGGCATAAAGATCAGTAGATTTTGAGGTTGATCAACCTACCTTGATTGAACTTTTAACATTAGTGTTGCTTTTGCCACCACTACCATATGTTGAGGCTATATTAACACCTCTTTTCCTTTCTCAATGGAAGTCTTTTCATTTCTATACCACTTAAACTCCCTTGAATTCTCAGTAAGCATAAATTATTCCTTCATAGCCAAGTGCCTGGCATCTTAAATTGTCAATACCATTTAAATCTCAGTCTTATCTCTTATATTTGACTTCAATCCTCTCAAGTATCTTAAAGCTTATTGGGGTTAGATTTCAGATAATTGATTGTGAGCTACCAATGTTAAAAACTATGTGGTATATTAATGAACATCCTACTTCCTTGGTAGCATTGTAGTCATTATAAAAGATATATTTTTCATAATTTGGTGGTAGAAATCTCCCCTTTAATTATTATGTATCCTCCTTCATGAACAAACAAGACTCTTCTCCTAGTCTCATTCAGTTGATCCCACCATAGTAATGCTCCCCCTTTTAATCTATAAACTACCAACTTGACTTTCCTCTCCTTAGGAATCTCAATATAGTCAAAGAAATATTCTACCTCTATTAACTAATCCAAAAATGCTTCTATATCTAAATCACCACTAAAGGAAGAGAAATCTACCTTTATTTTATACTTATATTCTTCTTTCTCATGTCTTTAATGAAGAACTTCTTTATCATTGCTAAACTATTGTTATAAATCTATAGTGCATGATTTTGAATTTAAGAATGTATTGTAAGGCCATCTTCCCTATCAATTTGATCCTAGTTCTCCTATTATTATATCCTTGCAATAATAGTTACAACTGAACTCTTATCTTTACCAATTACTATTCTATATTGTGATTTGACTCCCTTTGTTCGTCAATTGCTCTCCAAATTTTGCGTAACCCATCAATTTTATTGTTGGTGTTGTTAGCCATTATTAGAAGGCCAAGCTTTAGTTTTTCAAAGCCCTAAGCCTACCAACGTAAAGTAGAAATAACTTACTCTAATATAAGAATAAAAAATATACCAACTCTAATCCAAGATTTAAAGAAAAGTTTAAAAGAGATCAAATTTACAAATAAAAATTCTACCCTCCTACTATTTATAATGAAAAATAACACCCTAACATGAAGTTTACTCAAAATATAGCTCTAAAATATATTTTATTCGAAATAGAACTCTAAAATATGATATTTAATTGAAATAGAATTGTGATAACTCTGAGCATAAATTTTTAGTCATTTTCAACGTGAATTTATGTGTTTTAATTTCTCATCATTCGCATGATTAATTAACACTTTTTTACTACTATCTTTAGCTATTTAGTTGAACTAGTAAAGAAACTAAATATGATTTTAATTTTAAAATTTATTAATCCAATTTGTGAGGAGTTTTATTAGTACTCATTTCAAGAGGGAGGAAACTAGTGCCCTTAAGTGTGCAAGAGTTTATATACTTGGAATTGGGATTAAGGCTATATTTGGTTGGGTGGTTATTAATAAAATGAAATAAAATGTAATATTATTCCCTCATTTGAGATGAGGGTTTATAATAGAATGGAATAAGATGGAAGGAGAAAGTTTCATATTATATCTCATTCTATCCTAAATAGTAAAATTAAGTTATCTCGGTTTAGGGAATTTATGATGAAATGTAAAATGATAAATAAAATTTCACTATATTACATTATAAACCTTTCCATCCATCTCAAACAACAATTTTCTAATATTACATTCATTTACATTCTATTCTATTATAAATCATTCCATTCTATTCTATTTCATTACAAATCTTAAGTCCAACCAAACATAGCCTAAAGATGTAAGAGTTTGCCTTAAGAATAATATAATATGTTTCAAAGGGGAACAAAAGGGGAGCAAAGAACAAAAAGGACGACGTTCATCATGTTTCCAAGGTATACACAACCAACTTCTGTATTCCTCCTAGACAATGCCAGAATGATAAAATATGCCCCTTTTGAGTAATGGTGTGCTCAAGATTATCATTCCAAAAGTCAAACTTGAAAAGAAGTGCAATTGATGTGCAAATGGAGGATTGATTAATATCATTGGTGGTATTGTTTTGGGATTTTATTGTTGGAAATTGAAACTCAATGTAATCTCCGACTACTCGGAGAGGTTAGTTTGGCGGGGCTGTTAAAGAAAACTTAAGAAAAGATTATGATAGTGGGATCTATAGCCTGATAGGTTGGCAATAAATTTGGATTGAAGTATATCCATGCTCCCATATATGTTTTGAGAATTAGAGATTAGATAGGAGTGAAAGACAAGGAATAATTAATTACAAGGGTGGTTTCAAACATATAAGAAAATTAAATAAGAGCCACATTATTACTAATGTGATAATTACCAAAATTAAAGATTTTTTCAATTATAGATTTTATTAAGACAATTTTAAAACGTTAATTTTTTTTAGAATAACATATTTTAAAGTATCTAACTTCTTGAGATTTTCTCAATTCAATTCTCAAAATTTTTAAATTTTTAATTTAAGTGACCAATCTTTTATACCACTAATTCAAAATATTAGTTTTATTAGTATTTTACTAATTTGG
>JAOQMP010066348.1:0-10341 GCA_027563575.1 Erythroxylum pedicellare | reverse complement strand
AGTTCACCACTCATCAAGATTATGGTTCATAATAAGTGAATGCTTAAGTTGTATGTTTTAAGATTAAAGTAACGACCCACTTTATTCAAGAAAACATACTTAATTCCATATTCATTTAATAGTGCCATTATCGATAGTCAACTACTATCATGATAGGAAACTCATCATTCCCTTGAAGTAAACTCCTTTACTTACATGGACATAAATCAAAAAACTATAGTCTAAACAATAATCAAGAGACCAACTTGATTATTCAACTGTGAATCTATTAATTTAGATTCTAATAATATATATGTTTCCGATACATCTCCTTGTATATGTATATTACTTACAAAAGAATCTTGGTGCCTTATGACTAGATATATAATGCTTACATAAATAAAATCAAACTCTTTTATTTTATTAATAGTAAACATTTCCATTACAAAACTATAACTGAAGAAGATTAAGGTACATGTAGATACACTTAATTTCCAAGGCATTATATTTACATAACTCCAATAACTATAAACTCTTTATTTGAGTGAATGTTCCCTAATACATGTTTCATTTAATAATTCCAACATGTAGACACTTTATTAATACTTTATAAAAATCTATTATGATTATATCAAGAATTATAATGAAACACATATGAGCTCACCACTCATTAAGATTGTGGTCCATAATAAGTGAATGCTTAAGTTGTATGTTCTAAGATTAAAGTAATGGCCCACTTTATTCTTTAAAACATACTTGACTCTAGATTCATTTAATAGTGTCATTATTGATAGTAAACTACTATAATAATATGAAACTCATCGTTCCCCTTAAGTAAACTCCTTTACTTACATGGAGATAAATCACAACACTATAGTCTAAACCATAATCAAGTGATCAACTTGATTATTCAACCATGAATCAATTAATTTAGATTCTAATAATATACATGTTTCCCATACATCTCTATATATATGTCTATTACTTACAAAAGAATCTTGGCACCTTTTGACTAGATATGTAACGCTTATACATATAAAACCAAACTCTTTTGTTTCATTAATAATAAATAATTTCATTACAAAACTGTAATTGGAAGAAAATTAAGTTATATGTAAATACACTTACTTTCTAGGGCACTACATTTACATAACTCCAACAATTTAGACCTATTATGGAGCCTTCTATCAATTCTAAAGTTTATGATATCCTTTTAAATGGAGTATGGACTGAGCCTCCTCTTTTAACTCATATCCTTTCTATAAGGAAATAATGTGTACTTCTCGTTTACCTTTTGAATGGGTTGAAAAAGTCATTTAGACATATTAGGTTTTTTTTTCCCTTCATCAATGCCTCAATGTAAAGGATATTCTCAAACCCCTCCCCTTATGTATCTTAGCACTTAATACTCTGGTTTAAGTTTCATTCTCTTAAAAACAGTGGCCATCATCTCTTATTTTGACCTTTTTTGTTACACTTGCCTTCATTCTTACTTTACTTGATTTTTCAACTATGAATCAAGTAATTTAGATTCTAATAATATACATGTTTCCCATACATCTCTATATATATGTCTATTACTTACAAAAGAATTTTGGCACCTTTTGACTAGATATGTAACGCTTATACATATAAAACCAAACTCTTTTGTTTCATTAATAATAAGTACTTTCATTACAAAACTGTAATTGGAAGAAAATTAAGTTATATGTAAATACACTTACTTTCCAGGGCATTACATTTACATAACTCCAACAATGTAGACCTATTATGGAGCCTTCTATCAATTCTAAAGTTTATGATATCCTTTTAAGTGGAGTCTGGACTGACCTCCTCTTTTAAATCATTTCCTTTCTATAAGGAAATAATGTGTACTTCTCGTTTACCTTTTGAATGGGTTAAAAATGTCATTTAGACATATTAGGTTTTTTTTCCCTTCATCAATGCCTCAATGTAAAGGATATTCTCAAACCCCTTGCCTTATGTATCTTAGCACTTGATGCTCTGGTTTAAGTTTCATTCTCTTAGACACAGTGGCCATCATCTCTTATTTTGACCTTTTTTTTTTACACTTTCCTTCATTCTTACTTTACTTGATTATTCGACTATGAATCAATTAATTTAGATTCTAATAATATACATGTTTCCCATACATCTCTATATATATGTCTATTCCTTACAAAAGAATCTCGGCACCTTTTGACTAGATATGTAATGCTCATACATATAAAACTAAACTCTTTTGTTTCATTAATAATAAATATTTTCATTACAAAACTGTAATTGGAAGAAAATTAAAATATATGTAAATACACTTGCTTTACAGGGCACTACATTTACATAACTCCAACAATGTAGACCTATTATGGAGCCTTTTATCAATTCTAAAGTTTATAATATCCTTTTAAGTGGAGTCTGGACTTAGCATCCTCTTTTAACTCATTTCCTTTCTATAAGGAAATAATGCATACTCCTCGCTTACATTTGGAATGGGTTAAAAAAGTCATTTAGACATATTAGGTTTTTTTTTCCTTCATCAATGCCTCAATGTAAAGGATATTCTCACACCCTTACCCTTATGTATCTTAGTACTTGATACTCTGGTTTAAGTTTCATTCTTTTAGACACAATGGCCGTCATCTCTTATTTTGACCTTTTTTGTTACTCTTGCCTTCATTCTTACTTTTCATGATTTTTCAACTTATTCCTTAATGATTTCCTAAAAAATATTGGAACAATTGGCATATCCTTAATCTTTAATAAGCATAAATGGCATCTCATCAATTAACACATCCTTATTCTCTAAACCTAAGTATTTGCTCACCTTCCATAACATTAATTATCATATATATTGTAGATAGTAAAGGACTACATATAATTAGTGAGGGGATTGAACAATCACAATAATCAATTAGAAATTAAAGACTTTATTAGCTCAATAAAGTCATGCTTAGGTGGCCTTCTGGAGATAAAACTCAAGGAGGTTAGGAATTGAAATTTATGGTTCATTTAAAAAGACTAGAAACTATTCACCAATCATAAGGAGTACTATAATGGAAGAATATTAATAGCATCCAATCCATTTCATATTGACATATAAAACTAGTGCACAAGTAACTAACTAATGGGTCATCCATAGAGAAACTGATCAAAAGGTTTGCATTAACTTCATATATGCTTTTAATAAAACCAGTGCACAAACAATTCACCTATGGGCCACCCATAAAGAAACTAATTAAAAAGTATGCATTAGCTTCATATACGATTTTAACATAGTTTTCAGAGAGCTAAATTATGGTAGGAGATAAATCTATTGACCTTAATTATGAAGGAGACTTAGTTACTATTTAAATGCTTCAAATACACATTATTTCATTATGAATCTGATTGGGTAATGAATAATATAGGTTCTTGAAGCTTTCAAGTCTGTGCAAAGAATATTGAGGAAATTGATTTATGTTACAAAGAAAATTTCATCATATAGATTAACAACTAGCAAGGAAAATGGATTTTAAGAAAGAAAATTGGTTGGACTCTTATCAATCATAATGGTTTCTTTACTTCCAAAGTTATAAGGCTAACTTTGGGTCTTATATTGTATTTGATTATTATCCTATTGAACTATTCAACAATCAAGAAACTTAGTTAGGATTGCTCCTTTCAAATATTTTAACTATTTGACGAATTATGATGGTTTTCAAGAATCAGTTGGGTTAGGATTACAGGTGAATTCAAAAGGCTTTAAATAATTTAAATTCTTTAAAAAGCTTCAAGCCATGGAAAACATGCTTAAAACATTACATAATTAGATCTCATCTTCAAACAAGTTGGATATCTGTATAGCAAAAAAAACCTTTATAGATGTTGAGATGAAGGTGAAACTAGACCATCAAAAATTAAGACTAAAGTATATAAAGAAATAAGCTCAAGAAGGATACCAGCTTACACTAAATGTCCACTACTCAATGTTAAAACAAAAATTAAGAATATAATGGCTCTAAAAATGTGACAAATGCACCAATTTCTATTTCAAAGTAATCTTTGAAAGGATAAGTACAAATAAAATTAGCTACATTGAACTTGCAAATGAAGAAAATGATAGGGGCAAAATGAAGTAAAAAATGTTTCCAAGAGATACTTTATAAATCTAATGTGTACCAAAAAAGATGATGATTTCCAAGGCATTGCTCTATAAACCTTCCCGAGGCTTGTATTCTTATATGAACGAGCTAAATGATTAATTAGGAATTTGCCCTTAAGAATGTAGAGGAAGCATTAAAAGGATTAAACTTTAACAAAGCCCCTATGATTGATGGAATAAATGCTCACTTCTTCATAGTAGTATGGTAGTGGATTGGAAATCAAGTATCAAAGGCAATACTGGAGTTCTTTAGTGAGGGAAATTTGTTAAGAGTAATCAACCTCCTTGTCTCTTAGTCCCCTATTCTAAGTAAAATGAGGAAATTTAGACCTATATCTTATTGCAACTATACATATAAATTAATATCTAAGGTGCTATTAACTAGATTGTAACCTATTCTGAGCTCTTTGACTTTAAAATCATAAGCTTTTTCATACAAGGAATGAATGTGGGAGATAACATATTGATTGCTAAAGACCTATTTAAAGGCTATAGGAGGAAGTAAGTTTGCAAGATGTGCGCACTTAAGGTAGACTTGGCTTCTAATTATGTTAATTGGAATTTCCTAATTTAAGCTATGGAAGCCAAGGTATTTAATAGAAAATTCACACATTGGATTAGAGAATGTATATCTATCACCACCTTTAGCATCTTTGTAAATGGAGAACTTACTTTATGGTCCAAAGGGGAAAAAGGGCTTAGACAAAGAATCCTTTATCTCCATATATGTTCTCAATATGCATGAAGGTTTTAATCTAAATCACTACTTACAATATTACTTAGAGCTTGAGTTTTAAATACTAAAGAAAGTGTAGTAAGTTCAAGCTATCAACATGAAATTTTTAGATGATTTATTGTTGTTCTGTAAGGCAGATGCCCTTTCTGTTTCAACATCAATAAAGTCTATTAATCAATTTAGTATTATGTCAGGGATTATGATTAAATTTGATAAGAGCTTTATCATGTTTTCCAAGGATGTTGAACCTCTCAAGTAGGTTCTTGTAAATATCTCTTAAATGAAAGAAGTTAATCTCCCTTTTACTTACTTAAGAGTTCTAATCATAAAATAAAGGCCATTATAAGGATTGTAAGGCTCTTTTTAAGCAAATTGAAAAGAAGCTCAGAAAATGGTGCAACAAAGAATTAATTTGTGTATATAGAATTTAGCTAATTAAAAATGTGTTGTGTAACCTTTATAATTATTGGATATCGTATCTAATCCTTATAAAGAAGACGGAAGATGGTCAAGTATATATAAACAATGCTAATGAATTTTATATAGAATGGGGATCCTTATTAAACAATAGGGAAAAAGTATCCTTGAAGGGCTTATGTTGCTTAAAGAAGTAAGATGGTTTAGGACTGAATTGTATATAACTAATCAATAAAGTCGTTATTACCAAAACGGTATGGAAACCATTGTGTAGTATACCCAAACTGAGCATTTACAATAGCATAACTTTTGGGAAGTAAAGGGCAATCCTAACTCCTTTTAAAACTAGAAAAATGTTCTAAAAAATAAAGATGTACTACATCTAACTTTTAAATGCATCATAAGAGATGGAAGAAACAATTCAATATAGTTTGATAATTGGTCTAAAAAGGGCCTTTATACCTACATCCTAACTTGTTCCATTTGAGATATATTTCAAGGTCAGTGAATTAATAGTTAACTAACAATGGCGCATCAAACAAAAGGGATTTAAGAAGCTAGCAAACGTCATTCTACAGTATAGAATAAGAATTGATACTGAAGATAGAGTCATTTGGATTCTCTATACTTCAAAGCAATTCACTAACGTTTCAATTAGAATTTTTTTCATATAAACTAAGGAAAAGGTAGATTGGCATAAGCTAATATGGTTCTCAATAAATAACCCCAAATATGTAATCATAGAGCAGTTAGCATTCAAAAATAGATTAGACGCAATGTTTAGAGTTAAATGCTCCTCTCATATATTCTGAACAGCAATAAGTAACTTTGTGGAATATGATCAAAATTGCCTGTGACGTTGAAGAAGTAAGTAATGTATGGGATCAGATAGTGAAACAACTTCTAAATAGAAAAAAGCAAAAAGGTAGTTCCCAACTCTTGAAGATATCCTTTTGTGCAACTCTATATAAGGTCTACCATGAAAGTAATTGAAGGAAAATCAAATGTCAATAAAAGGATGCTTTGTGATTCAAATGAATACATTAAGTAAGATAAAAGAGTATCTTATGTTGTTTAGAAACAAGGCTTTAATTACCAGAGAAGTGGCTCAAAGGTAAGGAGTTCTCCAGTAGTAAACTGGAATCTCAGGGAATTATAATGTACTTACCATAATTGTAATGTGATGTAATGTGTTATGAGGATTAATGCTAGTTAGGCACTTCCATTTGTATTTCTCACTTGCATTGATTAGATGGTTTAAATGTGCCACTCCTTGTACATTTTATAAGGCTTAACTTTATTTTTTTGAATAATTTTTTTAAGAAAGAATATGAAAATCTATTAGAATAAGAACTTATCATTTTTACCATGACATCTTCCTTAACACACTTAGGACTTTGTAATGAATTATTAGTAAGATACATTACTCTCCTAGTAGATTCTAGTTTACTTACTACTAATATTTTTAAAATTTGATAAGCAATTACATTAATACTTTTCTTAAATTTTCAAATTCCTTAATGATATAGGCACCACCAATTATGTAAGAAATAAAAAAAATCCTTATGTACCAGAACTTCAATAGTATAGTTGATTAAACCCAAGTTTTCTATATTATTTAGTGACATTTTCATAGTTTTTGTTGTACTTTCTGGCTCATTTTCTTGGATATTGTGCTTAATTTGACCTAAAAGTTCTTGTTTCAAATTAATGCAATTTGAGGATCAAATTATTATAATTAGTTAGTAATCACACTCACTTGATTTGTAGCATAATTGATATTACAAACTATTACTTTTCATTGCAGGACACTCAAGAAGTAGAGCCAAAAGTGGAACAAAGAAATTATAGTCACAAGATTAAGCAAAGACATTTTGAGTAAAGTGCGCCACTGCAAAGTCAATGTTTCACCGCGGTCAAACCATTAAAGATCACCACAATGAAGTCAGTGTTTTGCCACGATGAACCTTCAAATCAATGCAAACTCGAATCATTTTTAGAAATTTCACTTATTGTGCAACCCGATCTGACAACCCGTTTTTGAAAGAAACCTATTTTGGGATAAGTTAAAAAATATCATGGAGAGAGCCGACATCATTCTCATCATTCCATCATCTTGACACCTACGATTCCATCGTTGTGTTCTCTCATATCTGTCTCATTTTTCCCCTCCATTTTCACCGCCATCTTCCACCATAGGTAGCACAGATTCATTCCTAGTTGTGAGGTTTTTGGTTGCAATGAGTGGCTAGGTGTTTTCCTTCCTCTTGAAGATGTAGCAATGGCTGGAGTTCAATGTGCTTAAAAGGGGAGTAGCTTAATCCATAGTTTAGCTATGATTTATGAATTCCCAAGTCTAGGATTTGTAATTTATAGTTAAGATACTTGATTATGGTTTAATCAAATGTTAGATTATGTGTAACATCCCGTTACCCATATTAAGGTTAGAATTGTGATTTATGAGAAAGTATTGAGAAATTAGGAAATGCACATCATGCTTTAATTAAATATGACATGCACATTTTTGCACATGACTATGATTGTACTTGCATTCATTGACATTTTGTGGGTATATTTATAAATGTGATTCAAATTTAAATTGTTAGTTATTTGCGTTAAAAATTTATTTGGAGACCATTAGCATTATTTCATATTTTTTGGTGAATTTGAGGTACATTTTGACTAGGACAAATGCCAAGTGGTAGGATAAATTGATACATGAAAATTTTAGATGATTAAGCCTAAATTTGAGTGACATTTGGCATAGTTAAATTGGAGACAAATGGACTAGTAATTAAATGACAACTGGACCAATCTTGGAGTGATATGTGTACTAATCAAAGGGTGAGAAATGGTAGTATAATGAGTGGATTAGTGGCAGCTTAATTGTTGAAACAATGGCTAGCATGCTTTAAGACATATGTCTTTGTAAGTTATTGACACCTAGCATGTTGATGTGGCGAATTCCAGCACCCAAGTTTCTACTTCCTTCACCAAAATTTCCTTTAACATTCTCTTTTATAATTTGCCTGAACCCTAGCCAAATTGCTGCACCAAAACTAGATTTTTACCTTACACAAAATAGCCAAGAAAACTAGTTGAAAGTTACCTTCATCTTGCTATCCAAAATCAACATGTTTTCATCATAAGTTTATGATGAATTTTGCTTGCATGGAGACTTGATTTAATCTGAAGTTTGAGCTGAATTGAAAGCTTAATAGGTAAGTGACAATCTGATCTTTATGATATGTATGCTAGAATGTTATGAACTGGAGAATTTCATTGAATAGACTTCAATATTTTGATGATATCTTGAATTGTAGATATCCAAATATGTTGATTATTGATTCAAAATAAATTAAATACATATGTATACAAATTTATTGAATAATTTGAATGTTAATTCTATCTCTAAGCATTTCAAGATTTGGCTAGAATTAGAGTTAGGAGTTCTATTATAGTTTAAAATAGTCTAAACTATTTTAGGTATAACTTTTAGTATATTAAATCAAATTATATGATTATAGTGTTATTAGAAACTATAAACATAGTGGAATAATTGTCTAGAAGAAAATGTTACTGAAATACACCATTTTCCTTGTCATAATGATCATGGAAAGTTATCCCAAAAGGGGGTGTTAGGATGAAAATACTGAGGTATGCTAGTATTTGATAACTGGAATGTTTTTACTAAACAAGCATTAGTATTTTGGCTATATTTTGATTTGTAGATTTACAAATGAAATGATTGTTGATTTAAATTAAAATAGAGACATTATGCTACAAATGTTAAGAGAAATTGAATTTGAATTTTGTCCTGAAGGGTCTTAAAATTGAGCTTGAAAGTAAGTCTTAGCTTAGGCAGTAGCACTACTAGGGACAGAGATTAGGTCTCGTTGTTATTGAATAAATTGTATTGACAAAGGCCAAATGAGACAAATATTTCTTCAAAAAATTATAGCCTATTCTCTTAGCTTTTTATTGGTATAAAGTTTGTAATTTTTGGATATTGGAATTGAGAGATACGAGGTGTACAACTTGAATGTATGATCATGCATTACCCAAAATTTCAAAAGTACACGGTCTGTGGAATTTGAGCATAACTCATAGAATAATGAATCAAATTGAATGATCTTGGTATCATTAGAAACTTAAAGCATTGTAGAACAACTCTCAAGAAGGAAGTGTTGCCTAATTTTGTCATTTACCTTATCAACATAATTATGTAATGTTGACCCGAAAGCATATTATGAGAAAAAAATCTAAAATGACCAATCGGGTTATGAAATTAGTTTCACATTTTTTTATTATGGTCCAAACCCTAAGTACAAATTATATTAATGAGGGTTTTGCTATCTGAATGATATAGTGACAAAATCTCGATAAGATACCTAGAATTGTCATTGAACATGCATTATGCATATATATTGATGTGCATAGAGAAATGCGCAAAATTGCGATACATGAAAATATGTTTTGTATGATATAGAGAAGCACATTGGACACCATTCAGACATTGTCGAGCCATTTATGCAATACCATATTAGAATGTAATATGAGTAACCTAAGATGGTTTCACCTTGATTTGTTTTGTTTATTACTAAATTGATGAATGTGTACTAAATTGTGTACTGAATTTTGGATAATAATTGTTCGAGGTATTTGATGCATATGAATATCTTGGAAGTGCTACTTATATGTGAATGAGAATGACTAATTGAATTTGATATGCACTGATTCTGTTTTGAATTTCAGACATGAATTGTCCGAGGAGTTTAATATTTGGGTATTTATTGAAAGTGTTATGAATTGTTGCGAAACACTTTATAATATTTGAATTCTCAATGAGAGTTGAATGTCATACTTAGGTCTGATGATTATAAGATTCTGATTATGCATCATTTGTGATTGCTATACATGGTAAGTTCTGTAATTTATGGATTTCATAAAATGCATACTCAGATAAAGGCGTTGTGACCAGAGTAGCCAGTTTGATAGAGCTTTGAGCTCGATTTTTTACAGATAGAGCTTTGCTCTGTGATTTCTATCTACACGTCCAGCTTTACTT
>JAOQMP010066347.1:281-10341 GCA_027563575.1 Erythroxylum pedicellare | reverse complement strand
TGGAAAAGAAAATTAGGAAAAAAAATTTCTAAGAATAGTACAAAATTTTCAAAATTAGCATATACATTATGTTTTCCAAAAATTCCCAAAAACCAACATATAAATATAATGGAGATTAATTCGAAATAAAATAGAAAATGGCATTCAATTCAAATTTATTTTGACAAAAACATAATATAACATCTTATAAACATTTATGTGAACGAAAATTAGAATTTTCATTTTTCTATAATTTATACGAAAATTTTGAAATCAATATACAAGTTAGCCACAACCCAGCAAGCAGTTTGCATATGTTCAATAGATCATCTTATACATGCATAACTTGCTCCAATACCACTGTTGAAAAGCCATAGATCCATGCATCACATATATGGCAAGGTAGTAGAAGTTTTGGAATCAAAATTACAACCCCATGACATCCCTAGAAAATCCAGAATCTATGTGCATGTATAAACATATTATAAGAACATGAAATTATAGCAGATCTACCTTAAAAATACTCCTCCTTTCTTGAATCTTCTCCTTGTTTGGGTTGTAGAAAACAACAAACATCTTCCTTGGCCTTTAGAGAGAACACAAAGATGAAGAAAAATTAGTATGTAAACAAAGTGAGTTCAAGTAGATGCTCTAATGAGAGTTAGATCAAGATCAAGTTTCATACAATTAATCTCATGCAACAATTACTTAAAATTGCATGAACAAATCTCAAGATCACTCCACTCAACTTCCAGAACTCTTTTGGACCCTTAGCCTCTCTATAAAGCGTGATTTTGGCTAAAAATTTATGTGTACATAAGTGAAGAACCCACTTATGTACCACTTGTCATTAAGTCGGCCACGATCATGGCCTATAAGCCACGATTGTGGCTTGCTTAAATGACATCCATGCATACTTTGTTTTTCATTTGATCTTTTATGAGTGTGACCCTTAGGTTCCCAATTATTTTGGTCACTTGAATTAACTCTTAATATGCGCAAATCATGAATTTATGATGCCAATTTATCATAATGTAAGTGGATTAACACTCAAACTCTTCGATAGTTAATTATTCGAATTATGAACCTTTCTATAGTAAATTACTGTGCAATTCGTCCCTTCACCATCCAATACCCACTTGGTTCGAAGTATGGGCTATGTGTCAACTCCCACTAGACTGACTATGTCAAATCTAGGTCCAAGTGATGTTACTTCTTATTCGGGGATCTCATTACTCCATGTGTCATTGAAGACTCTCTTCATGACATATAATTGCTCTGGCCAAAGACTCTCGAATAATGAATCCGACAAGAGGTCGTGGGTATCATCTCCTTCTATAGAGGGTAGTGAATACTTTATTGACTACCCAATTACCTTTGTACCAATAGTTGTACCCAATTACCACCCTATGAGTGACCTCGTCTTAAGGCAATAAGGAATGATGTCAAAGCACAGGATCATTATCCAATATATGCTTGAGTACCTTAGGTTTAAGGATATTTACACCATTGCTATGATGAGATTAATCACTAACATTTAATAGATCATCCATATGAAATCTTACAGCTGGTCATCCAATATGCTTACTACTCTTAGTAAGCATCCACATGTTAACTCTAAACATCTCATTTTTACAGTTTATGAGATCCACTGCTTGATCAAATCAAGGAGTATAACATATCCTAGTCTATCCAGATTAATAAAGTCCTATCTCATTAATCCTATGACTAGGGATAATTTAGACACTAACATAGTTGCACATGATAGGTATACTAATAAAGATAGTTCATTATGAATTTGATTGTTTTGGTTATTTGAAATGTATATGTAACTAGTAATGAATATTGGTAGAATAAGTGAATTCAAATTGTCTTATGAATTTGAATATGATACTTGATGAACATTATGATATTCTTTATATAAAATGCATATGCATCAAGTAATTGTTAATTCTTTTAATCATTTTCGTTATCCCAAGAAAAATATAATAAATTTATAAATAAATAATATCACTTTAATATCATACCAATAAAAAAGTTTAAGTTAAAGAGTGGTGCTAATAGTTATTTGAGATAGTGACCTAGATGAGTAATCAAGGGTATTTATGACAAGGTGTTTACTCTTATATGAAAAGGCTAGGTGAATTTTCAAGTAAGCTCCTAATACTCTTGTTTCATTCAATTTCATGTCTTGATAATAAGGGATATGAATATTTTCAAAAGTTGAAGCATCTTATCTTGCATATGGAGCTGAATTTTATGATTTGGGTTGAATTTTGAAAGATATTAGAGAGATAAATTAACTTATAAATTGATATAAGTTCTTGGTTTCTTAGTATTTTGATGGCACTTATGATTGGATAAATAATGGAGAATCTTTATTGGTATATTTGATTTATTAAACATTATTTAAAATTTTTTCTTATTTGAGATGGAATAATGAAATTGGATTCCTTAAGGGTAAGCAAATGCTTAAATGCAGAGGAGTTTGATGTATGTTGAATATACATTACTTTTAGTATGATTTTATAGCATTATGTTTGTGTTTTAGAGAATTCTAGAGGATTTTATATTCAAAATGAGATATATTTTATTACAGGTCTTGTTTTTGCATCTTCAAAGAAAAAGAGCAAATTTGGAGAAGAATCAAACCAATTTGGAGTAACTTTAGAAGAAGTGAAGGACCCTAAAACATAGGACCTACACACGACCGTATTAAGGTTGTGTTCAAACGTGTGTCATTGTGTTTCTCCACTACCACTATAGATCTTATGTTCCACCTTAATCAAGCAACTTGGACTAGATATGTCCCATACTAATCTTATGCCAACAATGCTAATTTCTAAAAAAGATTACAAAATATGGCAATAAAATGATTGGTACATAATCCTATGTTAGGGCCATGTTAAAAATTAGGATTTTAAATTATTAAAAAAAGGTCATGGGAAATAAAGCGATTTTTAAGCTAAAGGACAATTTGAAAGTTAGTATAAAGTCATATAGAAGTTATTCTATAATAGTTATTGTTCAAGAAAATTTAATCCTGGAAGAAGAGCAAGAATCTGTTAAGGTTCATCAAAGATTCAAGACTCAAGTTTTATGATAACATTTTCTTATTCTTGTTTTCTTTTGTATTTTTACATTGTTACTTCTTGTTTTGTTATATTCTAATTGGGGTATAGATTTTTTATAAATGAACCCTAGGACGTGATATGTTGAATTGACGGGTCTTTTGATTTAGTGAATTTATAGTTTTATCAAGATTTATCCATATTCTTATCATTGAATGAATTAAAGGAATGAGAGTTAAAGATTTAATTATTTGATTTATTCATTGAGATTTCATATTTTAATTGATTTTTGTGGTGGTCTATTGATGACATAATATGCCATACTCATTGCCTTCATTTATAAAAAATTTGGGGGACCTATATTCTCAATCATTTGGCTCTTTTAGTTATGAGTATGTTTATCCTTTTTTGAAATTCCATTTTGCTATGGTGTTTTCTAAAATACTTAGTGTCTCTTAATCACATTTCCCTCACAAAATTTTTGGAATTTTGAATCTATGTACTCAATGCCCTTGTCTAATCTTAAGTACTTAATGTTTCTATTTTTCTAGTTCACAACGTCAACCTTCCACATCTTCAACCTTGCAATGGCCTCATAATTATACTTCATGAAATATACCTAGACTTTCCTTAAAAATTCATTAATGAATGTCATAAATTACTAAGATTTACCTAATGACAACACTCTGATAAGACCCAACACGTTTGTATGCACTTAGGTTAGAATTCCTTCTATTTTTTAGTTGTTCATCTTGAATATCAAGTTAGATGGTTTACCAAGCATATAAAACTTGCAAAGGTCTAACTTATAGTGTTTTACGTCTTTTAATAGGAACATTTTGTAAAATTATGTCATTCCTTACTTACTAAGAAGATCTAGTTACATTTTCCATATACTATCATCATCTAACACTATTGCAGTAATGATAAATGTAAATTTGAATGTATTTATACACCCATATTTGATGTACTTTGTTTGAATGTTTTGTAATTTTGGTATTTAATTCACTCCAAGTGCATTTATTGGTGATAATTGCCTTTATGGAGCAAAAGGAGAAGAATTCAGATGAAAACACAGCAAAAAAATGCACGATCGTGTTTATGCCCTTGTATGTCTCTCAGCTAGTGCAAAATCACAAACTTTAAAGATTTTGGAATATACATGGTGTAGTACAAGCCTGTGTATCAAACTGTGTATCGCTTAGAGCCTTGAAATTTTACTATAAAAAGAAGTGAGCGGAGGCCAATTGAAGGGAGTAGACTTTTAGAGCTGATTCTAGATGTAGAAAGCATTTAGAAAGGATGATATTGATATAGGAATGTGGAAAATGCACAAAATTCATTAAGAGATCTAATAGAGTATAACATCAAACCTTAAACTTATAAGAACATTTAATAGAAGAGAAAAGGAGATTTAGAATTATGAACTCTTTTCTTTCTATTCATTTTTCTTCCTCTTTATCTTTGATTTTGTTTTCTATTATATGTGACTAAACACTTTTTAGTGTCCAGGTATGATAAACCCTAGTTAGAATAACAATAAATTTTTGTTCTTTTATTTAATGCAATTGTTTTAATTGTTTTATTGTGATTCAATTATGAGTTTTTATGTATGCTCTAATAGATCTAGAATATTAGTAGATAATTTTATTTCATAGCATAGAGATTAAGATATCTTGTGTATGAATAAATCTATCATAATTCAAAGGAGTTTATTACAAACCTAGAGATAAGTTGACATAAATCCTCAGGATTAAGGTCATAACTACTAGCGGAATTCAAAATTTGATAAAGTAATCCTAGAAACTTTAACCTGAATAATTTTGGTTAAGAACCTATGGATTGGTCATTTGTAGTTGCGAGAGAGTCATTAACATTGGATAGGAATTTTTACAGTCTAATAGTCAATAAAACAATTGCATGAAAAAAGACTAATTTTCTAAGGGTTTTAGGGGGATTCATTACTTAGACACTAATTCTTGATATTGATTGTTTTCTAAGTAACTTTCTGTTTTTCTATGTTAATCATTGTTTCTTATTTTATTTCAATTGTTTAAGTATTTTTTAGTTAGAAACCAAAATCTAATCCATAGGCTAGATAATAGAAAATAGGTAATTACTAGTAATCATTGTCTTCGTGAGATCGACCCATACTTGCCTATGCTAGCTACAGCAACACTATGCACCTGTGGTTAATTCAAATATTAATAAAATAAAATTTAATCAATCAATTTTTGGCCTTATTGTCGAGTATAATAATATTAGGAACACTTGGATGATATTTCTCTAGTCATTATTTGTTGCATTCATTTTTTTGTGGTATCATGTTGTATTCTTGGCTTATTCATTTAATTATCTTTTGAATTTCTTTACATTAATAGCGTGTTAGTGGTTTATTTTATAGATTAACATTTAATTTCATCACCACAACTCATAATGGAAGGATGGAACAGACAATACTCTTATGGGATCTACGAGTTGTCTTTGTAATATGTAACATCACCATGTTGGAAAAAGCGGTTTCTTTACATGTTTTTGGAAACTCAATCGATGTCTATGCCATGTTGCAACATTTGTGAAAGTAATAATTACAATCGTAAATGTCGGACACGAACTTATATGTGGGAGCAACCAAGTATGAACAATCAGCCTCAAGGTGCATCATACAAGAATATGTATAATTTATAATGGAACAAACCTTATGTATATGGTTGGAATGACTTTACTCCAATTGAATGTGTACAATAAGAGTAGAAATACGAAAGCATTGCAAATAAACTAAAATAATCCCTTGCCAAGTGTGTAGTTAGCCAATGTGAATTTGAGGTGATATTTTCTTCAATTAAATATGATGAGCATAATACCTCATGCTATTTGAGCTCCTTAATGTCCCAGAGTGAAGAAGTGATGACGGTCGATTTCATGAATGAGGATACATTTCAAGAAGGTAAGAAGGTAACTGCTGTTTTGAAGATATGATGGCTAATTTTATTCAAAAATCAAACATAAGGCATTAGGAAACAGAGGCTCGTATATAAAATATGGTGAATCGAATCGATCAGATGGTGAAGATATTATCTAATGAGATGTAGGGTACTTTGCCTAGTCCTACTATAACATATCCTAAAGAATATGGAATGGCAATCACCTTTATAAGTGGAAATGAGCTTCTAGAAGAAGATAAAAAAGAAGCCTCCATCTAAGAAGAGGAAGTAAAGAAGTGGTAGGAGGTAATTGAAGAAGATGAGCTTAAAACCTTTATTTAAGAAGAAGAAAAAGAAGAATGGACAAATGTGGTTGAGGAAGTACTGGTGGAGGAACTAAACAAGGAAACTACTGATGCATCATTGGTAGCTACCTTAAGTACGGAAGGTTCCTACTTCCTCTAAAATAAACTACCTACATCAGCAGAAGATATATTATTAATATTTTTCATTAAAGAGAGCATTAACACAGTAGATAGGATTTATTACTTTTATAATTATGCTCTTGCTATTATCTTTCAACACGTGGCTTGTTTACTAGATACAAAACCCTTAAGTGGATAAATGGGTAGAAGTAAGCCATTAATTATAGACCATGGATGATAGTAAACATGCAAGGTATGTCGAGCTAATGATGTTGAACATGCACTGCATGGGAGGCAACCTATGAATTAAGATAGGTTTTATTTTAAATTTTATGTTATTTTTATTTTCAATATTTCGTTTTTATTTTCTTTATTGCTATTTTTATTTTCTTTTTTAATCATTTTATCCCTTTTTCTTTCTATTTTGTAAGGACATTAGTCTAATATTAGAGGGATAGTCCTAAAATCAGAATTAGAAAATCGACTGACTTAGGAAAGTACCAACTCAACCTTCTCGCTTATTAATAAAAGCTTGTATTGTGTAAATTGAGGACAATGGACAACTTTGAGTATGGGGAAGGGGTTAATAATTTTCTTAGGTTTATTATAATCTTAGTTATTAAATTTTAATAACTAATATCTTGAATTAATTCATATATGTCCATCAATAGTATATTTCATTGAATATTGATTTGAATTAGTATGCAAAAGGATGATAGTTAAAATAAAATTGCTTTTATAAGTCATATTGTTAGTGATTATTGAAACAGTCAAGTTAAATGAAAATTGCATATTATTTACATATATATAACTAATTTCTTTTGTATGCTTTTGAGCCTAAGAGCAAAAGTTTTGAAAAATTTTAAGCCTTTTTAACTCTTTCATCTGCAATACCATGTATAGTTGAATGATTATAGAACTTGCTTTTATTATAAAAATAGAAACCTGTTGTTAAATTAGAAGCTTGAAATGATAAAGGAATTTAGACTCAACAATTTGTTTAAGCCTGTTTCTCTAATAATTTCCTTACCCATAATTTATCCTTTAGGAATAATCAAGTTGAGCCTTAGCCTTTTTCATTGATTTAAACCCAATTATTAACCATTATCCTAATTTATTTGCAACATTTTAATTAATTTAGACCTTGAAGTTTATTGGCATTACTTGATTGTTGAAACTTGAAATTTTGATAGGTTCAATATTTTTTTAATAGTGGCACATGATGAATGCTCATAATCATTATGAATAAAAAAGAGCATAGAATAAGAAAAAAGAAAAATATATAGTGTGTCATTGGTTTTATAGTGAATGGACTTATGTATATTGTGAACAAGTTTCATGTAATGTTCTCTTTAGTAGACTTCCTTCCAATCAACCCTTTTTACCATCCCAATCATACTGTACGTAAGCCTCATTTTAACCTGTATAAAAACCTTTTGATTTTTGTTTCTAGTTTATATAAATGGTGGAGATGTGATAAAATTGCAAGCCAATCATAAGAGTTCCACTATGCATTCATTTGAGAGTTTGATACTTTTCACCCTAAACACTTGAGATCATTGAGTGAACTCTTAGTGAGGGTGTAAAGGCTTATGCTTTTGATTTCAATAAGGTCATTGATGTGATTACTGTTACTATTGGCTTAGGAAGTTAGTTTTAGTATAACTTGAATCTATTTGTATGCTAATTTGCTTAATATGATATGAAGATTTATAGTATGGATGGAAAGGTTAAGATTAATAAGGGATTGACGTTCTAAGATTTATAATTTTGATTATGAATTGTTTGAGAACAAGCAAAAGCTTAAGTGTGGGGATGTTTGATAAATGTAAATTTAACTATATTTATACACCAGTATTTGATGTATTTTGCTCAATATTTAATATTTTTGTTGTTGGTAGCACGCCATAACACTACATAAAATAACTAGACCTATAACTATAATAGTGGTGAGTCTAGGTTGATTCCAAAATGATCAAATCCAAATACTTTCCTAAATTAAACATGTATGTAAAACATGAGGGTTTGGTTTAATGCAAATTAGAAAACAAAGTAAAATTGAAATTACAAAAATAACTCAAATTAAACAGCAACAAAGTGATAAAATTGATAAATGGTTTGAAAGTTGATTATTTGGTTTAATCTCATCCTACACAAAATTTCAATTACGTTATTGCATTATCCTCTTTCCACCTCCCTTTAGACTATTGATCGTGAATTAATAACAAGCTCTATTAATCTTGATTTTTCATTAGGTTGTAGTTAATCAAGAAGACCTCATTAATTAACTCTAACTATCAGATAACCTAGAATAAACTCTTTGATTTTAATCGAATATCTACCTTATGAGTGAGAAAAATAGACCAATCTAAGCAATAATCACACAAGATCATATTATTTAACCTAGGTTACATTATCCCTAATGATGTAATACTATTAATTGCCACAATCAAATTCAAACATGACTATTATCGTATTCAAAGTTCTAGCAATGGGTTCTCATGAAAACTAATCCAATAAAGCATCAAAATCATTCTTACATAATACTTAATCAATAAACACAAGATAACGTAAACAAGATGAAAAGAGGGAAAGAAAACAATACACAAAGACGATATGCTTAAATGCACTTCTTAGGATTGACGTCACCTCTGAACTAGCATTAGGAAGGTTGGCCCTCCATCTTCTCCTTCAATCTCCAAGAAAAAGTTATGAATCACCTTTGAGTTGTCAAAAATTAAAGAAGGAATAAAGAAAATCCCGTCTGTTTTTTAATCTATGTCCGCAATCACAACTTAATACTTTCATGATAAAAAAACTAGGGTATAGAAGGGACAAGTGGTAGTTCACAAGTATGACTTGGGATGTCACACCTGTGAAATTTTTCATGGTCGTGAGACTAATGTCACGCACATGACACATGTTCATGGGTGTGACATACCTTGTGAGACAACTCCAATTGTTGGACCCTATTTTCAGAGCCCAACATTTGGAGTCATAACTTTAGCTCTGATACCAAACAATGTTAGACCCCGTTTCCGGAGCCCAACATTTGGAGTCATAAAATGTGAGCAAACTCATTTCTTCTATTTCAGAACAGATTTTAGGAAAGCTCTAACAAGAATTTCAAATTGACTTCTCAAGAACATTTGTTCCCCATTATCTTAAGTTTCTAATGACACCAAAATCATTCAATTTGGTTTAGAAATGTGAAAGTTATAGTCCAAACAATTTTGGGCTGTTATTAAACTGAACAGCACACTATACTCAACTTCCATCCAAAAATTAGAAGTCTTAGAGACTGAACTAAAATTCGATTCCTTCAGCTGATTTGTATCTCTCTTTCTCTAGTTTATTTGAAAATAAGAAGAATCTCATTTGGGGCTCTAAAAATCAAGATATCCTCAAAATACTAAAGCATTTTTAGTAAAATATCTAATTCATACTCTTCAAATTGATACCCTTACTTTGATTCAATCAATCCTTTTTAACTCAATACCAAAAGCTATAAATTTCTCTTAGAGAGATAGAGGAATGAGTTAGGAATCTATTGCTTCAAAAATCAGATCATTTGGAGGTTGGACAATAAAGTTATGGCCAAAAGAATGGAAAATGTTCAGGCTTTTTTTTTGTGTGTGTATGGGGGGGGGGGGGGGGGGGG
>JAOQMP010066346.1:0-10342 GCA_027563575.1 Erythroxylum pedicellare | reverse complement strand
ATCTCTCCAAAACTTAAGTATATATATATATATATATATATATATATATATATATATGAACAGTAAAAACATCAACATGAATAGTTCACATATCCATTTCTCCAAAATTTTTTGCATTAATCTCCTTCCCATTTTAGTTTATCTTTCAACTTCAAAAGTCATTTATACAACCTCTTATAACATTTTGATCATCAAATCTAAAAAATCAACATGTACGGCACACTCAAAATCTTCTCACTTATTTTCCAGCAAAAATGAATATCATTGTTCTTAACCATTTTACAGTGAGCTCATGATGTATGTTTCAGTTCATAAAAAAAATACATAATCATAACAAGCTTAATTGTTTGAAGGTCTAAAGTTTGTAAAAATCTTGTGAACCCTAATTCTTCATGCAACCACGTACAACATCTTGAAAGTTGACAAGGGGGTTTTGGTCTTTCTTAGGAGAGAAGAAAGAAATAACAAAGTAGGAGTGGTAGTGGATAGGAAAAACCAAGATTTTTCTTTGCTAGAGATTTGATGAAAAACTTTGTGATGAAGAAACACTAGAGAAAGAAACTTCGAGAAAGGAATGAAGACAAGTACAGTAACTTGTCTTTCAAGGTTATTAAAACCGAACTTTAAAGCTTAGACACCTGTCCATTTCTTAACCACTTATCCACTTACCTTTATTAAAACTCACTTAAGTATAATTTATACTTAAGTTTATACCTTAATAAAACCACTAAAAACACAAGTTATAACTCCTTACTTTCAGATTTTTCCCATAAAATCATCATTTCGGGTCAACTTTACATATCCTTTCTGCCTCTGATACTGAAGTTATTTTACAATACTTTCTTCTAGAAACATGTTTCTCTATGTCTTATGTTTCCATCGACACCAAAATCATTCAATTTGGTTTAGTGGATTGAAAGATATACTTCAAACATATACAGGCTGCTCTTGTCCAAAACAGTATACTATGCACAACGTCCGTCCAGAATTTTAACATCTTAGAGACTGAATCACAATTCGACTTCTTCAGATGATTTGTAGTCCTATGTCTCTAATTTAGTTTCAATAAAAAATTATCTCATTTAGAATCTACAAATCCATATATAATTAGAAATACTGAAGTATGTTTAGTAAAACAAAACCAGTTCACTATTCCAACTGATACCCTCACTTTCATTCAATCAAACTTTTTCAAAATAGTTGGAAATGCTACCGACTTTTCTTGGTTTGGTAGAACAATGTCTTATGAATCCAATGGTTCAAGAATCAAGATATTTGGATTTCTAGAGAAGCAGTTATGACCAAAAGAATCTAGAATGTTCAGTATAGGGAGAAACCTCAAATGCACGATCGTGCTTAAGCACAAGGGTGCAAACTGCCATTTTTCACCAAAGTCACCGTTGTGCTTATGCACAACAGTGCAAATCGATTTAACTCAAACGACCTCATTTTCTCTATTCCTCAAATTATCATCACGCTTATGCACGACGGTGCAAATTGCCTATTATCTCCAAAGTCACCGTTGTGATTATGGATGACGGTGCATTTCTTCTTTTTCATTTTCACCGAATCTCATACTTCAAACCTTGATAAATTCTGATCCAGAACTCCAAAAATTACAAACTTCATATCAATGGAAAACTGAAAGAAAGATGTATAACTTGCATGAAGACAATTTTGTGAAAAACAACCTACATCAATACAGTTTAATCCAGGAAGTTTCACAGTAGTGCTAACCTTTCTAGCTTTTCTTCTTCATCCCACTTACATAAATTTTTATCATTCACTATCCAAACATCCATTTAATACAGTTGTAGGCGATCCTAAATTCTCAATCCACCATCTAAAATTATTTTATCATTGTAACCACAATTTTCCATATATCCCATTACAATTCAATTTTACCTAGAATGTCAATGAGTGCACGTGTAATTATTTTCTTGTGTGGAAAAATTCAAATCCACATGCATGTATGTTGACATTTTGCTGAGCATGAATTGCAAATTTTTATAACTCTCACATTGCTATTTTCCCCATTATTGAAATCTAGGTTCTAACCTTTAATATGGGGATGGAATGTTACACAATTCATCCCCCTCTTACCTGTGTTTGCTTTACATTTAGTACCAGAACTACTTTATATTGAAAATCAGCCTATTGACCAAAATACTAAAGACAAAAGGATCGCAAGTAGAAAAGAGATGAGAGGAGACATCATAGAGAGGTTGCAGCGTCCAATAAAGTATTGATGGTGAAGTAAAGAATAAGGTGCAAAGCACTGTTGAAACAAAGTGAAATACGCTCTCCCAGGCATCTACAAACAATTAGAAACACAAGAAGGCTAGATTTTTTGCCAATCTCTATTTTGAGAATGAGTAATGACAGAGAAAATATCTCCTAGAACTTTGAGAGAATGAGAGAGAGAGAAAGAACTTTGTGAGTGCGTTAAAGGTAACCTTCAAGAGTTTCGACATAGGGAGAGTTTAATTCCTTCCATAGAATAAATTAGAGCCATTTGATGATGGGAATAAATTAGTATCATTTGATTAGGACACGTTGGCAGGACGACCACCATCTTCGTTCACACTTAGTATATAATATTTAATTAAGCTGACATAATAAGGATGGAAAATTGGCATTTATAGTAGGGTTATGAGTAATGAAAGATCCTTATAGGCTTCCAGTCCAGTTTCAAATTGGATGAAGAAAAGAGATTTTGAATTGTAGATTCAACTTTAGTAAAGACATCAAGGATTTAAGGAGAGGAGATTGTGGAATCTCACATGAGAGATGAATATCATAATCCCATATCATAAATCAGAGGAAGGATTACTAATCATTTTTCTAATTAGCTATTTTTGAGTATATAATTATCTTATTCCTTAATTAAGGTTCTTGTTAAGTTAATATGAAATTCAAGTACTACAAATATAGTGTTTGGTTGATGTTAAAAGACGAGATAATTTATCTTCAATTTATTCCACCAAATTTATCTCCTTTTTAGGGGGATACCAAATATATAATCATTGGTTTTTTTTAAAAATATGAATGTTTTTTCAATTTATTCCACTTTTTCTTAAACTCCACAAGAAATAGAGAAGTTTCGATTACTTGACTAATTTCTATTAATATGCTTTTAAGTTTAAGATCACCCATATAAGCATTTGAATGTAAAGACTTTAAGGTAGTAATATTTGTTGGTTCAAATCCTTCATCCATCATTTTTTAAATTACCGTCATTACCTCTTCTCTATTTTCACTTTGAAGAAAATCATTACGTATGGAGTTCTATGAAATAATAGTACTATAATTTATTTCATTAGAAGTCACATTAATTATAGAAATCCCCATATTTATATATATGTTAATAATAGAAATATAAATATTTGTAAGTAGTAGAAATATTCTTAAGTAAATCTTATCTAGCTCTCAAGGCATACCCATGAATTTATTTATCAATTCTCAACAACCCTAGACCAATAACTACAGTAACAATCAAACTAATAATGATAAAGTCAAGCCTTTTCCCTTTGTTCAAAATTTAAATATAGCACAAACTTTATTGATCAATTCAATATTGACCATGAACTTCTATAAATAGAGCTAGTATGAAAATATACATATTTTCTCTCCATTCATATTTGAGCAAGCTATTGAAGACTTCAAGTAAGCTAATCAACCTTCATAGAGGAAACTGTGTCTATAGACTTATTTACGTAAGTAGTAAGAGACTTCGCAATCATTTATAGTAACCTTATTGGATCTCTCTATCACAAGCTCAATAAACACCCAATCCACATTAATAAAATGTCATTTTTTCCACTAGACTTCATCTTACTTAATTAGATCATTTTTTTGTCATTTTATTATCTTTATACTAGATTAAATTTTAATTTACTTAACTTTAACTTTAAAAACTAAAAATTAATAAATGTCCAATAAGAATAAAATTACAAAATTTTTTAAAATTCCAAAAATTTCCTTAAAAATGTTAATTATAACATTTATAATAAATAAAAAATAAAGGCTAAGAGAAAAAAATTGAATTAGTCAAACTTTATAAAACATTTAATCCAAATATAATCGAAGTCTACTATTTGATCCTGTAGGGCTTCCAATAATAAAAAGTATTTAAATTGATCTTATATGACATAAATACAATGCAATCATGCATATTTAATAGCCTTACTAATATGAATGAGAAAATGGAGTGTGATAAATAATAATGGTGTATGTATGATCTATAATGTACCATTAATTTATCAATTTCTCTAAAATTTATGTAAACTATAATAAAGAAATATAATTTGCTTATTGTATACTAAATTGCATTATACTAAATTGCATTAGACAAAACCTTTGGGGAATTAAAAACTTATTTCCTTTAAGCCTTATAAACCCATTAATATCTCAAGATACCTAAATATGTCAAGAGATATATAAGATTAAGGTTAAACTATACATATGCCCAATGACCTATGATACGCTCAAGATTAATAAAAATCTCAAGACTTTTGCGTGTATTATGACAGTGCAAAATAATCTATATGATTAAGAATAAAATAATGATCATCAATCTATATATCTATATATATATATTATCAATGCAGTTATAATATATGAAACCAACTATGTATCTAGAGTAAATACATATTGAACTCTAGCTAAAAGTTCGAAAGGACCTCAAAACATACATATTATAAAAATCTTTTCTAAAATGGTTAGGTAAAGTCCTTTAGTTAGAGGAAGAGCCAACATATGCTTAGTCAAAATTTTCTCCACTATGATGTCACTTTGTTGTATAAGTGCTTTTATGGTAAAATATCTGACTCTTAGATTTTGGACCTATGATATTCTTATTATTGTTAATGACGAACATTGTAGAAAGATTATCATAATATAACTAAATTGGTCTAATAATTTAATCAACAACAAATAGGTCAAAAATTAAAATATCAAACCAAGCTGCATGTAAGTAGTTGCATAACATACAATAAACATTCATTCATAATTAAAAAGAAGATAAATTTCTACTTGACACTTTTCATGAAATGGTGGCATTTGCCAATGTAAAGATATAATATGATGTGGAGTTTTCATCATTTAAACAAATACAAAATCAAAATAAGTATGTCCAATCAAATCTTATTTCTTAACCTTTTAGTATGTCAATCTATAATCCTTTATTCCTTGAAGATATCTCAAAAAATTTATCTGTATTCTAATGGTCTATACCTAGGTTAAATAACTATCTATTCAATAATGTAACAATGAATCTAATGACTAGTTTAGTGCAAACCTAAAAATACATCAGGTTGGCAACTGCATTAGAATAAGAAACTTTCTTTATGGTCTTTATTTCTATCTAATTCTTTAGACGCCATACTAAAAATGATCTCTCTTTATGAGAAATAGATATTACACAAGGTTAATAATTTTTTATATTAAACTTTTACAGTATAAGCTCAATATATGCTCTCTATAAAAGATCTAACAAGTTTAATATCTATCGTAGTGAATCTGAATACCAAAAATGCCTCATAAAGATCCTTCATGTCAAGATGTTTGGCCAATAGTTGATTAACCTTATATAACATGGTCAATTCATTTGATGTAAGCATGACATCATCTATATATAAAAGAAGAAAAAATCTTGTTCCCCTAACCTTATAGTACAAACATGTTTCTACTTTATTTTCCACAAAGTCAAATAAGGTTATTACCTCATCAAATTTCAAGTACCACTAACAAAAAGATTTTTTAATATGTATAAGGCAAAAAGGGTCACTTTTGACCCTAAGTTTTACACTAATCGATACTTTAAACACTAATATTATAAAGTGAACAATTATAACCCTATCATTTAGAAAATGTTAAATTTTGACCTCACCTTAATGGAAAATTTAAACTCCTCTATTAAATGCTAGGTCAATGCCAAGCTAACATTTGAAAAATATTTTTATTATTTTTGGGTCCCTATGCCATGTTAGTGGCAAAGTGGGACCCACTTTTTAAAAATATATTAAAACCTTAATTTATCTTTCTCTGAAGGTATGGTTTTTTGGTAGTTGTCAATAATATATTTAATGAATGCATTAGTAATACATTATTCTTGGATAGCCTAATACTATATAACTTTGTTTACCAAAAGCCAAGAATATTGTTTACTATACAAAATATGGAACACTATGGCGAGTGCTGGTTAGTTATTTCAATCTATTGTCCTTAAATAACTCTTCCTATGCAAGAAATGTTAGGCAAAACTGAGTAGGTTAAATAAAGAAAAATTATATTTTATTATTTACAAGGAAAAACAATTGTTTGTTCAAGCATTAACATTTTTTAGTTCTTTGGCATGTTAATGACGTTATCATTTAGCATGGCACAACATAGAATCTTAGTTGTGTCCTAACAGCTTAATTATTTTGGAAGTACAATTCTCTTCATCATTAAGTTATATATATGTTATCCTGAAAAACTTATCCTTTAGATTCATAATTCACATATGAAAGGTTGGATTACTGAGGCCAAATAAAAAATTTTCTATAATGCCTACTATCATCTAAAGATCATATTTAACTAATAAAGTGTATGGCATGGATTTACAATATGAACCATAGTAATTGATCTTCATCTTTTCAAATGTACCTTGCTTCTTAAAATTGTATCAGTTAAACAGTTGGACCCCAATAAGATGACGCCTTTTAATAACATTTCACTTTTTTCTTCAACACTTACTTCTTTTCATTGGCAGTTAAGAGCAACTCAATAAGAGTGGTCTTGATGGATCTGTGTATGCAACTGTAGACAAGGTGTATATGTTATGATGCATGGTTAAAAATGGTTTCTATTCAGCCTTTGAAATTGTAATTAGCGGTTTGTGAGATATAAAAAATCTGCATGTCTGATTTTGTTATGTTAACATTATATGTTATCCATATTTCATTTATATTGAATGTTGATTAACTAGATTATTTTATAATCATTTTCTTTTTGTCACTATATACTTTTACATATTTTTCTTCCTCCTCTTACTAATTTAGCAGTTATTCCTAGTTAAAATTTTATAATACTCCTACTCTAAGTTATTGTTCTAAGGTCTCTTCACATGACAAGCAGTTGATGATTGAACTATTGGCCAAAATCTAAAAGGTTGAGCTTATTGAAAGGTGGAATAGTTTATAGCAATGTAGTTGTGTAAGTAGCCTTTCTGGTTTTTTAATGCAATTTGATATGTTTATGTTTATTTATGACTTATTTTTTCCTGTAGCTAGTCCTCACATATTTCCACTAAGATGAATATGCTCTGGGGCAAAAACATGATATATTGTCTAATGGAAAATGGATAATAAACTTGGAATAAAACAATTTAAGACATCCATTTAAGGCATATTTATTGTATGGTGGACAACTATGAGTATAGGTTATTATTTTAATATATATGGTGAAGGGAAAAAGGAAATCTGTATTCCTATAGTTATATGTATTATATTTGCCTTTACTTGCTTCTTGTAGTGGATATTAGGAATGATGGAGTCCTCCTTTTTCCTTATTTATTCTCAATATGTATATATATGAAACTTTGTTTCGAAGGACTCTTTTTGGGCCATTACTCATAATCAACTGAGATCATTGCTACCTATTCATGTTCCCCAATATAATGCTTCTAGATGTCGGTGAAACGTTGTTATAGGATAACACATTGTCAATCTTCTATACGTGAATCAATGCTAAGAATGTAACAACATATTATTCATATTTTTGATACAAATTAATTGACTGCTTACATTTTTCAGTACGATAAGCAGCTGTTGAAGAAGGAGGAGGAGGTGAGAGAGGGAGAATTATAAATAAATTAAATAAAAATTAGGTCCCTCCTTTATAAATAAATCAATTTAATATATTTAAAAAAATTGGGTCCCATTTTGCCAAATCGGCAATGACATGACATAGTGGCCACAAAAATAATAATATTTTTTAAAAATGCAGGTCATTGCTGACCTGACACTTAACAAAGAAGATTAAATTTTCCATTAGGATGAGGTCAAAATTTAACATTTTCTAAATGTTATAATTGTTCACTATGGAATGTTAGTGTAAAACTTAGGGTCAAAATTGACCATTTGCCTATATATAATGATTTTCTCGATTGACATACTAGATGACACTTTTCACCCTTCAAGTTATACTATATAGTCTTTTTCATAAAGGGCCTCATTCAAGAAAGTGATTTTAACATCCATTTAATGTAGCTTCATGATAATTGTTATAATCAGTATTAATACATCTTTTGAAAATATGGTATGGTTGTTATCTACTCCCAAATTAAATCATAAATAAATGTAATAAAACAAATATAATATAGGAGAGTAAGGATCATTCCTATGAGGAATTCTAATATATTAATAATTACATAACAAACTTATTAGCAAAATAGGGTATTATAATAATATAAAAGCTTGAAATAAAAATTAGTAAATTAAATTCGAAGAAAAGTGAATTATCAATTAAACTAACTTTCATCTATGGTCTAATCTATTATTAGAACTATGATTGGTCATTGATATAAAATTAAAAAAATTATTAATCAAATATTTGTTATGATACTTAATTCATGTCTTTCTCTATGAATAGTTAATTAGAAATACATAATCTAATTAACCCTTTTTATTTAACAACCTTAGATATGATCCAAAATTCAATTAAGAAATAGTTTTAACAATATAAAGATTAATAAAGTAAGATAACAAAACCTTCGTAACTATATTTAGTTTAGGTAAACGCCCTTCTTAAGAGCTAATAATTCTTTATACAAAAAATTAAACCTTTAGTCACTATAAAGATTAAAGGGACTAAATAATTACATATTCAATATTTAATTTAAAATTTGATTGTTTCAATCAACAAACTAATCATGCATATTAGAAATTAGTTGAAATAATCCTAACAAGTAAGTACAAAAGAACAATTCAATATCTAAATAATCAAAATAATTTGTGTTAAGACCTAATTAGCCTACAATTTGCAAAGTTCCAAAGGGTTTAATTCCCTTTAACCAAGATAAAGAAACTTAGCCACTAAAGGACATAGCTTGATACCAATGTTAAAGAAAAAAAAGAACATGAATTAATGAAGAAGTTTTAAAATATAAAAGAGAAATCGTTCCTCTTCTCTTACATAGGGATGGAAATATGGCAGGTCTAAGTTGGGCTCAATGCTGGCTCAATCTAACATGACCATTTTAAGGCATGACTTGAATCTAGCTTGAAGCTAAATTGAGCCTTGCTCATATAACTTGATATTGAGCCTAACCGGGTTTTAGGTGGCCTAAACTTAGTCCATTACTAAACTACTCTGACCCTAATTCCTAACCTATCCCTCTCCATCATCTTTATTGACTCTTTTCTAGATAGAAAGATGATAAATTCTTATTTTTCATAATTTGAATAGCTTCAAACATGACTTCTTTAATGAAAGTATTGTTATTATATTATCATAATATCTATAATAATACTTTCATCAAACAAGTAACAAGTAAAAGTGAAAATTTTCAAATTCATTCTAACATCAACCATTGTTTACAATAGAGAAAGGATTATGGTTAGTAAAAGATGTAGCAGATAATTAAGTTAGTGGTGACGAAAACTAAAAGCCTTCTAAACTCCTAAACAACTTATTTTATCTATTGCAACAAAGACCAAACACCCTTAATATAAGGCAAAGTTAAAAGCTTTCTGGAAAATTGCATTTCAAGTTTAACCTAAAAGGAGTTAATTTTAGCCTCCTTGCAAGCTTAAAGAACATTACCAAATGTAAAATAATTAAGTAAAACCTATTCAAAAATCATCCCTTTAAAAACCTTATCAGGTGGAAGTGATATAATAAAACATTATAAGAAGAGAAGAGAGTGAGAGCTTTATTAAGAAAGAAGACACCAGAAATTATAGAGGGAATAAAAGTAGAGTAAAATAAAAGAAAGAAGCATAAATAAGAAGATTACTAAGGTTATTAAATTAAGCATATGACTTTAAATACAGTCTAACTAGGCTAGGCTTAAAGCTTGAATTTTTTTTAAAAGAGGTCTAAGCCAAACCTAAAGTCCAGTTAACTCAGTTTGAGTTTATTAACTTCTTGTCAACCTAAGCTAGGCCAGGATGTGTTTAAGTTTAATTATCAAGCCTACTGATCAGATTTGTGGTTGATTCTTTGGATCACTCCCTTGGAAACCAAATCAAAAATTTAATTCCAAGGATTGCAATATAAAGTGCAATCCTGGGTTGTCTCACTTAATTAGAATCTAGTGAAAATGATCTAGGCTAGCCTAATTGTCATGGAATGCAAA
>JAOQMP010066345.1:0-10346 GCA_027563575.1 Erythroxylum pedicellare | reverse complement strand
TCACTTATTATGGCATCACAGCTAACACAAATATTTCAAAGGATCAACTTATCCCATTTCATTAACAAATATAAACATTTATTATGTTATTACACTTATGTTTCATATATATATATATAATACATAACATGTGAGAGCTGACAACTCTATACATTATGTACAATATAAAACGGGATGCTGGACTTAAATATTCTAACTAGACTCTTCAATTTTAGCTGACTAGACCTTTGAGTCATCTTTGTTTCCAAAATTGACAATACTGGACTATTATAGATTGCTTTAGAGATAGGTCTCCTCAGTTTACCTGAAAATTAACGTTGCAATTTTGATGAGTTTGCGAACTCAGTGAGTTAACCATTATCGATGTGCTCACTCAAGTTAGAACATAAACATCAAAAGTATATAACCAAATTCACAAGTATCTTATTATCCAAAATCAATTCTCATTAATCACATCATTCAAAATTTAGTACCTGATCACAGTATAAGTCATATTTTAAAAAACCCATTATAAATACAAGCATTTCATATAATCATATCAGAATAATCCAACAATTCATTTCAATCATTCATATCATCGACATGTACATAACATTGCATATCATTATATCAACTCAATTTAGTCATTCTTTGCAGTCATTCACATGATACATGTAAAACTATATATGCAAATGCACAAGTGACTCCACTTTCATTTTTATTTTGTTGTGACCGAGTGCTTATTTAACTTTCATGTATCCATTAGAAAAATTAGGCTCATTTCAGATACTGTCCCATATCCTTTGTGGATACCGAGCTCATTAATCATTGACCTGTGGCTTTTGGTGCACATTTATCAGCTTTAAGCTCTTTTTCACGTTGGTCACTCCAGTCACAACTCCTTTATCTGATCATGCATAATAATGTAATGAAATGTATCAAATCATATTTTATGCTATCAATAACTTTCATTCAGTGTGCATAGTCATTTGTCATATTCATCAGATCTGAGTCCGACATTCAACAATTAGTTGAGTACACAATTTCCATATTCACATACAATTATAAAGCACTTCCAATGCAATCCCAAATATCGAACTCCTCAGACCATCAATGTCTAAAATTATCTGAAACACCCTACTGCCATAAAGTATATACCAGAACACCCTGAGGACATTCCAGTACATAACCTATAATAATGGCATGTTAGAGCAGTGATATTCTCTTATAAGGCACCATAAAGAAAGACATAATAATTAAAAATCCAAAATTCCTCATTTCATTTCATAAAAATAGAATATACATTTTAGCTTTATAAAATCATCCAAATATGTACATTATCAAGACTAATTATTGAACACGCTACATACATAAGGAATTATACAAAAAATTTCTAGCTAGATCCTTCAGTCTCAGCTGACCGACCTTTAAGCCATTTCTTCTATCCAAAAGTATAAGAACTATGCTTCTTGTAAAGTTTCTCTATCACTAGTGTCCTTTCTCGGTCCTGAAATGTCAAAGTTGCAATTTTGGTGAGTTTTGCGAACTCAGTGAGGTAACCATGCTCGATAGTTCACCCAAATCATATAACATATCACATTATATATTCACATAATTCGCATCTTTTCATTTATCATATAGCATCACATATCACTTACTCCACATATCACATTCTCATTCAAATACAAGTCAACAATACATTTTAATCATTCAAGCACAAATATTAAATGTATATGCAATACTCATAAGACTCATTTCTGATTATTATAATATTGTGACCGAGTGCCTATAATTGGCTCGTATCTATTGTGGATACCATGCTCATTGTTAATTATCCCTTATCAGTTGGGGATACAAGGCTCATTATACATAGCGAGCCTTTAGCTCTTAATCATATTATGAGCTTTAAGCTCATTTTCGGTGGTTACCTAGGTCACAACTGCTATTTCTGTTCATGCATTCTTGTAATGAAATACATCATATATATTTAGTCAATCAAAAGTGCTTAATATCACACAGTCATATACACTATCACATTCTCATTCACATTTGTCATCAGACCTTAGTTTGGAATCAATATATACATTGAGAATCATTCATTTTATCAAATTCACATATAAGGAACACTTCCAATATATCATTCATGCATCGAAAGCCTCAGACATATAATGTCCGAAATCAACACAATCAAATTCACAAAATAATTCAATACAAAATTTCAAACAAACAATTATTCAAGTGAGACTGTGTAGGTTGCTCACAGTTTGCTCCAGATATCTATTACCTCAAAGTCCTGACAACATCTGGATGTTGTCTCTCAATATGCTCTTCTAAATCATGCAATACATACACATTTATACACATCACAACTTTGCATAATTATAAGTATTTATTTATGTACATATATGTATATGGATTATGTACAATGCATGCTCAATGACAATCCTAGGTATATTTCCTTAATATACGTCTCATAACCAAAATCTTATCCAACTTGGATTCCATTGAGCTTGGTTTATCTTGTTGGAAGCCTGATTGTCCTTAAGGTCTGAACTGTGCTCCAACATTGTTCTTCCAAGATAAGTTAGGTTGATTCTTCCACCCAAGGTTATAGGTGTTGGATTAGGGATTATTTCCCCCTCATCGTCCATATTGAGCTCCTAAATAATTCACTTGCTCTAGATCACTTTCCTTCATAAGGAAACAATCTACCATATCATAGTTTATTTGTCCAAAGAGTTCACACTTAAGTTTCACGGTTTTTACCAAAGTTGAGGACGAAGCCTTCATATTGTTGAGTTGTTAAGTCAAGTTATCAATTTTTGCTTTCATTTCTGTCATTTGATTGATGGCCACAATTCCATTTTATTCTCAGAAGGTAGTAGTTTGTCTACTCCGCTCATTCGTCCACAGATAACTATTACTCGCCATCTCCTCTATTAGCTCTTCTTCTTCTTCTTATTAAACCATTTCTCGATTTATGCATGTCATCCTTGTGCAGGGGCCATGCTAATCTTCTTTGTATCATTCCAATTTTATCGAATTTCCCCGAAAGGACAAGTTCGTCCCGACAAACTTTGACTTCGCCGGGACGAAGTCTTGAGGTTGCCAAAACACATTCAAGAGCCTTTCCAAAGGTCTTTACGTCTATCCAAACCTAACTTTCACTCTAAGTTGTCCCAAATTCACTCCCTCTAAGGTAACATCAGTTCATGACAATTCAACTACCAATGTTATTTCTTTATACTCTTTAATCTCTTTTTTAAAAACATTTAATTCATTTCTTATAACTAATTTTCATTCTTCACAATTTCCTAACTCTCCTTTTTCCATATCATATCTCACTTATATGTTACGAAAATTCGTAATCAAAATAATCAATCTCAAAACGATAACTTCCTTAAGTATACCTAATTTCAACTCAACCTCATCTATACGCAAATTCATATTTCATTAACCTCAAAAGTAAAGAGTTTTACAAAACTTTAATCACATGTCAACATGACATCATTCACTTAATACAAAATACACATGGATGCTCATGTTTGATATGCTGCTAAAGCTACTCAAAAATCAAACTAACTTAGTACAAAGCTAACTATCTTATAGTTGTCAAATGCCTTTATCCTCTTGATCACTCGATCTCTTGCTCATCCGCAGCTCATCACCTTAGGATGGGGAGGAACAGGGGAGGGGGTGAGCTTGAAAGCTCGTGGGTAACAAGTTTATAATGGAGAACAAGCAAAAATAGTTGAAATATTTATTTATCATGTAAAAATTCTTATTGAATCATAAAATGCATAGTTCTCAACCCATTTCACAAGAACACCAATCATGTATAGATCAACTTGTCGACATAACATAAGCACATAAGCACATCTTAATGATTTGGGTAGATCCAAAATAGAACGTATTACATATTTCCACATAGTGGTCCTATGTAATCGCGAATAAAACGTACTATCGCAAACCTATATAATGGTCTTATGTAGCCTTGAGCATATGGGAATCCATGAAGGAGCTCCATGCCACTAGCGGGCAGACGAGAGAAGCTTTTTTCGTTAAAGTGCACTTGACTTAACTTAGTGGACCACCACAAACCCACATAACATGTATTTCACGACTTGTAAAACATATTGCCCAAAAAGGCACTTTTCGGAAACTTGATTTTCATAAGCATCATATATTTCAAATCCATTTCCATCTTCATCTCATAAATCATCAATAAATCAAATACCAAACATGTAGCAATTTCTTAAATCATTCAAATGGAAATAAAATAGCATTTATAAACAAAAGAAATCATTTTAATTTTATTAGTTTAGAAAACATTGTTATGGCTCATTAACTCCATTATCAGCATGTAACCCACCTTGACTTCCTTGCTTAAGAAATTGGCTTAAGGATATCTTTCCTCTTACTCCTCTTGCCTCTCTTGATCCCTTATTGATTTCCATTAATAATAACAAAATTTCAATTCAATAGAAATTCTAATTTGAGGACCCTAAGAAAATACTTTCACTAAAATGATTTTAGCGTACTTGCATTTCTTAAGCTTCATGAACCAAAACCCTTCCATAAATCCAAACCTTTGGGTCAATTTTCCATGAACATTATGATTAAGTAAATGAAGAAATTTGATAACAATTTCTTCTAGAAAAATGTTCCCCATCATCTTAAGTTTCTAATGACACCAAAATCATTCAATTTAGTTCAGAAATCAGAAAGTTATAGTCCAAACATTTTTGGACTGTTGTTATGCTAAAACAATATTCTATGCTCAACTTCCATCCAAACATTGAAATTCTTAGAGATTGAATTAAAACTCAATTTTATCAGAGAAATTGTATCCCTATGTCTCTAGTTTACACCAAATTAAAACTCAGTCCATTTGGACAACTACACAAAAAGTTAGACCTAAAATACTAAAGCATGCTCTGTGTAGAAAAAAACTTCGCCGCGACGAACCAAAAAGTTGGCTGCAATGAACTTTAATTTCCATCAGGTTGGTAGCGGTGAACCTCAGAGTTGGCCATGACAAACCATGGTGACTTCGCCGTGGTAAACTTTGACAGAAACTCGTCTCGTCTTCCCAAATATTTCCAAATTCGTCACCCCCAACATCTTACATCTAACACATCTTATACAAAAATCATCCTTTCAACTTCATTTCAACTCAATATCATTCACAAACCAATTTATGATCTATCTTTGAACATTAATTCAAAAAGAGAACATTTGCATATACAATCATTTACAATTTCCTACACATATTCAACTTCATTTTCACCTTAATTATCACTAAATATGCTTCCTCTAACAAATAAAGAAGGGTTAATGTTTATACTACTTGTTTAGCTTCAAAATCTTCAAACATCACGAAACCTTAGCTTGTTTTCTCTTCTTTCTCTTCGACACTCTCTCTTTTTCTCTTCAATTTTCATTTCTTCACTCTTTTTATATAGGACAACTTTTTTTTCTTCCACTTATACCCTTCCTTTAAAGCTTTAAGTCTTCCAAATTTAAGCGAACTACCAAAAATGCCCTTCAACATTCTTACTTCCTTAACACTTTAATTTAATTTAAACTATGTCATATAATCTTACTAACATTAACTTAATAATTAACTCCACAAAATAATCCCAAAAAGACCCCAAAATTCATTCAAATCTTGCTTAATAAGAGAAAAAAATATGGGGGCCAACATTTCTCCCCCTCCTAAAAGAATTTTGTCCTCGAAATTCCGATATGACTGATTAAGAGGTAGGGGTATGCTTCCTCTTATGTTCTTTCAAGTGACCATAGTCAGTAAACTTACTCAGTCTTTCAATTCCTTATTTTTTCATTCACTTTCTTTACTAGTTCCTCATTATGTTTTAGATTACTCACAATTTTTTCACTTCCTGTTTTGATAACACCAATATCATATCATATTATGTGTCAGTGCTATTGATAAAAGATTCCTTAGATTCGTAATGTGATATATGTGAGTATGTTAAGAAATATCAAACCAATTCTTATTGGGCTTAGCTAATCCTTTGTCCTAACCTGAGCACATCTTATACTTAATGGAAGCACACCTTGGTAAGGTGATACTCTCATAGACAACTTATCTTTCACTTACTAATTCACATCATTGTAGTGTTAATACACTTATGTTCATCTCACTTTAATCTATACCTTCTGTGTTGATCCACTAACTCCTTTATTCTTTTTTAATCACTTAATTTCTATTATAGATTCATTTCACTCATCACCAATATCTTTTGAATCAATCTTGGCCTTCAACCATTTTAAGCCATATTCATTTTAAATGTAAGGGTAGACGACTGCTTTTGTTGCATAATGCCTCATACAATATTCTAATGACATCACTGCGATAGTGATCGTTATGCTTAAAGTCAATCAAAGCTGTACATTGATCTCATATTCCTATGAACTCCAAAAATATAAGCTTTAAGCATATCTATAATAGTTAAGACTGTTGGCAACTCACAAGTGTGGTCATTTGATTCTACCTCCTTAGCCATCAAACTCTATTTTGGCGTGTTTCTACTAGGATGTATATCATAGGTTGTTATTTATACTTCTCTAATAATATCTTTACTCCATCATCTTTATCGGTACACATACTTCTTATTTCAATCACAAAGTATCATTCTTCCTATTCTAACTCAAAATTCGTATTCATTTCCAATTTCTTAGTAAGATTCACAATTTTTGAATTCTCAATTTGGGCTTTGTTCATATGAAATTGGTCTTAATTTTCAGTGCAGCTAATAATGCTTCATTTTTTCCCCAAATTCAACTCCATTTTGCACTCTTTATTGCACTAGATTTGATAAACTCAATATCAAAATTTGTGATACACTGCTATTGAATTTTCTATTCAATATATCTGATTACAACACTAGCTTTACTAATATAGTACTTATTTGCATAATCATAATCTTTCAATACTTCTATCCATTGTCTCAGTCTCGTATTCAATGCTTTCGACTTAGTAATTACCTCAAAGTTTAATGATCTATATATTTATATATATCCAAGGTGTTTCTGTCCATATAATGTCTCCAACTTTCAAGCAAACACTACTGTAGCAAGTTTCAATTTATGTATTAAATAATCAACCTATGAGGTTTCAATTGTTTCCATGCATATGAAATCACTTTATCATGCTGCATTGGAATTGATCCTAATCTCTTATACAACATCATTGTACACTATAAATCTCCAAATTTAGACGATAAAATTAATATCAGTGTTATAATTCCTCAAAATTTTCTTTACTTTCATGACGCATATGATTTACACGTTTTTCCTGAAGTTTTCCAACAATTCTTCTCAACTTTTTGACTAAATTTAATATATGATCAAATTTTGCTTGGATCTCTTTAATCTTTAATACCATAGTACTATCCGGGCATGTGTTAACTCATACAAATATTTCCAAACTTTCATATGCCCATGATTAGTTCTCGTAATTCCTTAAATAACTAATTCCTCAATGAGGTAACATTATTTCACGTTAGTTTCAATTTCCCAAATGACTTCCTTTCTCGAATGATTTTCTCAATTCAATCGATTTCCTCTGATTTTACATTGACTTATTCTCCTGTCTGCTCATTCATAACAATTTCTCCACACATTTCAATTTATTTTCAATCTTAACTTCTTATGTTTGTAACACATCCATCAGCTCAAATTTGTATCTCCCAAATATATTTACACAGAATATAATGTGGACCTATATATTCCTCATATTAACAATCACTGTCTCCTTAAATTCAGGAATCCACTCACATAGTTGGATACTTTACATCAAACAAAATACATACATTCTCAATAATATATCCCAGCTCTTATCCTTGAGTCTCTGCTAGGGATATGACTCCAATATTTACTTTTGAATCATTACATATTCATTTCTAATTTTTTCTTTCACTGGCCATCCTTAATCTAAACTATCTTATCTACTTAACCTAATTCAGTGAAGTTCTTTTTTGTGAAAGAAGATTTCTTGCTACTATCATCTATACTGTTCATGTAATGTTTATCAATCAACTATTATCATCATCGCATTATCAACCATTCTTAATAACTTAAGAAGAACAATTTCTATCTTTCTTACAAGGACATAATGTTCTAATTACCATAACTCAATAAAGTAGTAAACATAATTACTGCTGCATATGCTTAGGTGTGTATCATTAAAGTCATTCCATTTTGCCCAAAGATTTATCTCCATCAATTTACCTATTAGACCCCGTTTTTGGAGCCCAACAATCACTCTGGTACTAGAGTCGAAAAGTGTGAGCGGGTTTCCTAGTAGGGTTATTCTAGTGAACCCTCACTTTGCCGTCATCTCACAAGGGTAGCTTGCCCATTGCAGCTTATCACCAACATCACAATTTGACTTCTTCAAGCTAATTGTAGCTCTATGCCTCTAGTTTATTTTGAAACAAGAACCTTCTCATTTGAAGCTTTATAGCTCAAGATATGCTTAAAAATCCAAAGTGTGTTCATAACCTAGTTATGCCCCTTCGACCGATCCCTTCCATCAATTTCTTTCAAAACTACTCCAAAAACTAAAAATTTTATTGAGAGATGGGAAAATGTGTCAAGAATCTATTGCTTTAAGAATAAATTAATTTGGAGGTCAGGTTATGAAGTTATGGACAAAAGAATCAACCATACTTATGTCCTCAATCACGTTACACCTATCTTGGAATAATTAGCATAACTTTCACTAAATATTTTGGATTAAGGTTTTTCTTGAATGGATTTGAAGAGGACTTCCAGATCTACAAATTTTATGAAGACATAGAAGGCAAATACTATCGTCTAGAGGGCCAAAAATGGGACCAGAGGATAGGATCAAACAAACAGTGCACCAGATGATATAACGTTATCACTAGACGATATGACGTCATCAAACGATACGTCCTCACCAGACAAAGCGTCCGCACTAGACGATACATCCTCACCAGATGAAGGGTCCTCATCAAACGATACATCCTCACCAGATGAAGCGTCCTTACCAGACGAAGTGTCCTCAACAGACGAAGCGTCTTTACTAGATGATCTGTCCTTATTAGACGATACGTACTCACTAGACGAAGCATCCTCATCAAACGAAGCATGCTCATAAGAAGATGCATCTTCACTAGATGATTCATCCTCACCAAACGATACGTCATCACTAGACAATACATCATAAACTCCTAAGCATCTCCACTTATAAGGACTATAACTTTTGACTCCGATATCCAAAAATTTCATACTTTATAACGTTCAAAAGCTAGAAAAATAAACTACAGTTTTTAGAAGACAAATTTGACTAATTTAGCCTAAATTAGTCCTTTTTTTCCCTGAAGTTAGTACACAATTTAAAAATATATGAAAGACTTAGATTATGAAATGTACAACTACAAAAGAAACATGTACATATGCCTGGGGAACTTTTCATTTCTAAACTCATTTTCTAATTTAACAGAAGCCCATACATAACTTTAATTACATAATAACATTATAAATGAGGGCTTAACACAAATTACAACATATATAGGATGCTCAATGTTTACATGCTTATGAAGCTATCCAAAAGTGATCGAACTTAGTTACAAAAGTTTCTAATATCTTAGAGTTTCCGATGCCTTGCAAAGATTGTTAACCTTCTCGTTCTGCACCTAAAGAGGAAATAATGGGGTGAGCTACACAGCTCAGTGGCTAATATATTTATAGCCATTAGCAATTGGAAACATATTCAAGCATACGTACATATATATATAGCAATTCAAACATTCTCACTTTATTCAAGCAATTTAAGCATTTGATTAATTTAACTCAAACTTATAACACACAGCATAAGCTTCAACCATTAAATGTAACACTCAACCATACACCATACTTGAACATTTAAAGATGCAATGCCCAAACAAATGGCTCGAGGGTTCTGTGGAACAAAATAGAGAAACTGAAGTTTACTCAATGAATGAAATGAGTCCACTTTTCAGATCTCGTGTGCCATAAACAGGCAGCTGGGAGAAGGCTTTATGTCGATGTGCATGTGACTACGAAACGGTTCCTCTCTCACCCAAACACAATCAAATCTTATGCTCAAATCCAATTATATGCTCATACTTTCATGCTTTTTCTTTTTCTTCTGTTCGTTTAATTCAAAATGTTATAACCTTTTTGAAGGTATAACATAATCACAATGCATCATGTATTTCCAAACATTCACAATTATTTCAATTTTAAGCAAATCGATTTCAAGCAAATCAACACACACACACATAGGCAAGAATTTGCCCAATTACACAATAACTATAAATACATTACCCACCTAATTAGCTTGCGAAAAT
>JAOQMP010066344.1:0-10346 GCA_027563575.1 Erythroxylum pedicellare | reverse complement strand
AGTTTTCTTCTCCTTTCCCACCAAAGGATCTTGTTAACCAAGTTATCTAAGAAGAACAAGTGGTAGATCGGATTGGTTGAGGATATAATAATGAGAAGAGGATACATCACTTAGGAGAGGATATATTGTCGAGGATAGGATAGCACGGCGAGGAGTTAAAGCTATAGCGAAGGAGTCAGTACTATAATCTCCATCTTGTTCTTATGATAATTATTTTCCATATACCATATCATGTATGGCTTGGCATGTTGATTTGGTTATCTTGCTTCTGCTGTGTTTTGATTTCTAACAAAGTTTTGAAATCTACCATTTTAGCCAAATCGTCCATGTTTTATTTTCTGATCCAACAAAACTTGCTTATTATGGTTGACTTAGTTGAGGATTAATTATTTATATTAGTAATTAGTGACTGACTTGTGATGTGTTTAAATTTTATGGCCTTGTAAAGTGATTGATTAGAATGAATATCCATTTTAGCATAAAAGTTTGTTTTTATGGTCAAGTCTATTATGATTGTAAGGTGATTTATGGATTTGTACAAATTAATGTTATGGATGACATTGTGATGGAATCTTTATTCAAGATTGATAATTAAACAATATTTTTAAAGCAATGATCAGTTTGATGTAAGATTTCAATTATGTGTATATTAGAATATCAATTTTAAGTATTTAACATTCATTATTTTAAGTTTCTTTTGATATAAGTCAATTATTATATTTTTTGAAAATCATATGAGCTAAAATAATGGCAAAAGTTTCAAGGAAATGTGAGTGGTAAATTTTGATCCATAATAGACAATTGTCCCATTAGAATTTAGAGTTATTATTTTACAGATAATTATTATTGATGAATGGGAGAGTGATAAGAATTATGTATGAGACCTTTGAACATGTATAACATGGAGATTCTATATTATTAAATTTTTTTGTAACTAATAAAGTACCAGATTGAGTTTTGACGTAACTAAAATCACGTAAGTATTTTGTAGTGTTAGAAATGGACAAGTAAAAATATTTTTTAAAACATCAAAGTTGTGCAGTAGAAGTATGTATGAGATAGTAACATTTGAACTCTCAAGTAATTGAATGGTTTTAATGTGAATAAGATATTATATTAATGTCTTACGTTACGATCTTAAATTATTGATTTTCTTCCAAAGAATATGATGGGAAATGACAAAGGTAAAATAAATAGTTCACTTATGGTTATGGATTTGAGATTCAAAGGCTAAGGAGTCCATATGAGGCATAAGAAATACAAGAAGAATATTATTGAATTTTGTTTATAATTAGAGACAATGAGAATGGGAATGTTTATTATTCAGAAGTATACGAGAACAATTATTTTATAGAGATCTCCAATTAAAGGTTTCGTTTGTGGTAATCTAAGTAGATATGAATCTTGATAATGTTAAATGGATAGTTTGATTTGTGGTTAAGTTAGCAAAGTTGTAAATAAACTAATTACCAGTAAGACAACGAAAGCAATGATTTAGAATAGGGAGTTTCATATGGAGACGAGTTGCAAATTCCAAAGGTATTTTATTGAGAGATAACATTACGTTGATGCTAGGCTAGGAATTATGTGTACTAGTCATGGCTGAACTTAAGAAAGAAATTCCAAATTAAGTCACTCTCCAGTGCATGTTATGCATCTAAGGAACATAAAGAGGCATCATACCTTGAAAGTGCATTATGATCGAAAAGGTATTAAAAGGGTGATAGAAAAGTATATGTTAACATGATTATTAAACCAACAAGTCAACTTTGAGAGCAAAAGAACCAAAAAAAATTTGCTCAACCACTCCTATCTGGGAATGGAAATGGAAGCATATTACGAAGGAATTTATGGTAGCAATTTCATGAAATCTAAGTGGATATGATAGTGTATAAGAGATAAAGGATCAAATTGCAAAATCTACCAATTTTCTAACCATCCTATTTAGGTATTCTCTTGATAGATTAATCAAGTTGTAAGTCATTTGAAATATATAGCTAAATAAAGTGTTGATATGTGATGATGAGATAGATGAAAGAAAAATGGTTGGACTAAAATAATTTAAATAACCACAAATAATATCAAAATTATTCAGTAAAAATGATAGTACCTAGAATTGACAGTAGAGCTAGGTGTAGAAATAGAGGAAGAATTTGGAGTTTAAAGTTAAAAATCGACGAATTTTTGGTAATATCATTATAGAAAGGGGTAGTTTGTTTTAGATAATGTAATAAGTTAAGCCCACGATATATTGGTCCTTATAAGGCAATTGATAGAGTGGAAGCACAAAGAGTGGATGTAAAGTCAATATCTGTATTTTTAAGATGACTAGGTTTGTTTAAAATTTTAAGGACGAAATTTGTATAAGGAGGGGTGATTGTAAAAACCCATACCTTTCCTTTCATTAAATATATAATTTTATTTTTGGTGAATACTATTTTTGGATGAATAGTAAATCTAAGTTAATAGTGATTTTTGGGGGAACCAACATCAAAATATTAAAAAAATATCTAAAATAAGTATTAGAGTTTAATGATACTAAAATAGATCAAAAATATGTCCGATTGGAAGGATTTCAGGACTCGCAAAAGTTTAGGACTAATATGCCTTTTTTGAAAAATAATGGGTATTAATTATTTACACCTGTTTGAAATTGTTTAAAGCATCCAATCAATAATTATCGAACCTAATTAGAGTATTTCATTGTCAATTTGATGATAAGATGGTTTTGAAATATTTTCCGAATGTAATTCGGTTAGTTGGTGAATTAAATTCATTAAAGGGGCAAAATGGTCTTTTTGTCAAACCAAATGCATCCAAGTTCCATATGTGCATTACATGGGAATATTTACATGAGATAAAGATGCATTAATTGGTTTGGAAAGTAACCAATCAAAACGTGACAAGTGGCATGGTTTAAAAGTGTAAATATGAGAAATTTTAGGTAATGATGTAAATATGAGAAGTTATTAATGAAAATGGTGGACAAAAAGTGCAAATAAGAAAAACGTTCACACCTGGGCAGCCATTGTTACAGAAAGGAAGATAGAAAAGAAAATAAAAATGAGAAGAGGGAGCTTAGGCTATGCCATGGAGAAGTGATCCAAAGAGCTTTTCATGCTCTTCTACCAAGCATCTAACAAGATCCCACAATCATGCAATTGAATAGGAAGAAGAAAATGGGTTAGTAAGCTTACTATTTTTGTTGAAAATTTGGATTTGTTAGGTTACAGTTTATATTTGGTTTTGATTGTGTGAATTGCACCCTTATGATGTGATATGAAGGTTTTATTACATTGGAAGTGATTAGGAGAAGAAAATTAAGAAAACTAGCGTGTAGAACCATAGTCAAATTTGGCCATTACCTAAAGTGTTTTATTTTGCCATTTGATGATTTAAAATTAAAGAATGGCATTAAGAAGCTAGTTTAATGATCAAAGAATAGAAGAAAAAAAACGAAATGATTACAAGAAATTTCAGCCATGGCTAGGGTTTTTAATGTGATTTGATCCAAAATTTTATTTTGATCTCGTATGAAGTTCATAGCATGATTTTGATGCTAATGATGTAACATACCACTCCTATAGAGCATATACCCGACATACCGAAGGATATTCGGGAACATACTCTACGAAAATGACATGTTAAGATGGTTAAATCAATTCATTTTACATGTTAATCCATTGCACATAACATAAAACATTCCAATAATCATGTTGTTCCATTTTTATTCACAAACATATACAGTCTCAAATATTATTACTTTTCCAAAATTCACTTGTACAATATACAACAATTGAAAGACACAATTCTTGATACAATATAATTAAGAATTTTTCAAGTACAAATAATCTCGACACTGACCCGTATCCAAATGCAGATGTTACTTCAACTAGACTAGCTAAATTTCTCCTGAATCTGAAAAACAATGTTGCAATTTTGATGAGTTTGCGAACTCAATGAGTGAACCATCATCGATGTGCTCACTCAAAACAGACATAAATATCGCAATTATATAACACAGTTTGATCAGTATTTCACATCATTGAAAATCAAATCTCATATATCAAATCATTCAGAATTTAGTACCTAATCAAAATAAACATCATATTCTAACAAGTCCGTTATGAACACAAGCATTTCATATAATCATTTTAGAGTAGTTCAATCATTCATATCATCCACATGTACACAAACATAGCATATCATTATATCAACTCAATTTAGTCATTCTTTGCAATTATTCATATGATATATGTAAAGATATTTTATGCAACGCACATGAGACTTTACTTTTTTATTTTATTTTTATTGTAATCGAACACCTATTTAACTGTCCCATACCTATTATAGATACCAACCTTATTTCACAATTTTCTTGTACCCCTTACATATACCGGGCTCATTATCAACTGAGCCTGTGGCTCTTATGTATGTTGGATCGAAAACATAAGAATGCCATATTTGGATAAAATGGTAGATTTCAAAACTTCTTAGAAATCAAAATTGCAGCAGAAGCAATATAACCAAATCAACATGCGAAGCCATACATGATACGGTATAAGGAAAATACTTTACATAAAAACAAAATGGAAATTATTACCGACTCCTTCACTACAACTTTAACTCCTCACTGTGCTATCCTATCCTCAGTAATGTATCCTCTCCTAGGTAATGTATTCTCTTCTCATTATTGTATCCTTGACCAATTTGATCTACCATTTATACTCCTTGGACAACCTGGTTAACAAGATCCTTTGGTGGGAAAAGAGAAGAAAACTTGAAGAGATTTTTTCTTACAAGAAAAAAGCCAAAGATTAGACACCTCTTATGCAATTTTTAGCTAACACATGCAAGATAGGAGAGAGAGAGATAAAAATTCAACAACCCCTTGTATTCTTTCTCTCAATTTTGGTTAAGCCTTAAAGAAAGAAGTGAAGTGCATCCAATGCATCACCCAATAAATGAGACTCTTCTCATTTGTTTTAAGATGGCTATATGGAAAGACCAATAACCTAAACGATACATCTCATTTTCGATTTTGTGATTAAAAGAAGGAACATGGTCTATCAAATGCATCTCTTTCTTCTTTAATCCAATGAATGCTAAAAGGTTACATGCTATCATTAAATGAAAACCATTAAACCATTTAATGATAAGATCATTACTCCATTTAATGATGATAAAGCATGATAAAAACCATCTTAAATATAGAAAAAACCGAAAATCCACCTCCTTTTATCTTTAATAACTTTGTTTTAATTTAATGAATCAAATTAAATCAAAATCTAGCCCATTTTTAAAAGTTCATATAGGCTTCTAATTTACAATTAATTCAAGTAAGCCCAACATTCAATCATAGGCTTTAAAATCTCTATTTGTATTTCTTACTTTGCTTGATAACCTTCTTTGAAGCCAAATGGGGAATCTAATTGGACTTATATAATTCAAGCTCTAATAAGCCTGGAATTAATTTAATCTCATTAGAATTAATTCCAACTTATTAACTAAATGTCATTCCACTAAAGACAATTAGCTGAACTCTTGAATTACCAAATATTATGAGAACACATGTTTCAAATTATATGTCCAATTGCAAACTCTATTATGAACCATATTATAGGCATCCGCGCAATAAACGGTGTAATTATTGTTTTGCCCTTAACTGATTTTTCCTTCTAGATCTCTCGCTTCACTCTATATGATGATTAACACACATGATCTCCTCTTGGTGTTAAGACTTGATGGGTTGCTAGTCCTTCAAACTATTAGCGCCAATTTAATCACGAATCTCCGTAAAACATCTAGAAGTGATGATATCACTATAAACTCTTTAATTGAGTGAATGTTCCCTGATATATATTTCAATTAATAATTGCAACATGCAGACACTAGATTGATACTCTGTAAAAATCCATTATGATCATATTAAAAATTATAATGAAACATATATGAGTTCACCATTCATCAAGATTGTGGTTCATAATAAAAGATTGCTAAAATGTATGTTTTAAGATTAAAGAAATGACTTACTTTATCCTTTAAAAACATATGTGATTCTAGATTAATTTAAAGTGCCATTATCGATAGTCAACTACTATTATGATATGAAACTCATCATTCCCTTGAAGTAAACTCTTTTACTTACACAGAGATAAATCACAATACTATTGTCTAAACCATAATCAAGCTACCAATATGATTATTTAACTGTTAATCAACTAGTTTAGATTCTAATAATATACATGTTTCCCATACATCTCCATGTATATGTGTATTACTTACAAAAAAATCTTGGTACCTTATGACTAGATATATAATACTCATAGAAATAAAACCAAACTCTTTTGTTTTATTAATGATAAATATTTTCATTACTAAAGTAAGTGGAAGAAAATTAAGTTAAATGTAAAAATACACATCCTTTCTAGGGAACTATAATTGTATAACTTCAACAAATGGTAGATTTCAAAATGACTCCTTGCTATAGCTTTGACTCCTCACTTTTATATCCTCTCCTTGCTAATGTATCCTCTCCTTGGTATCATATCCTCAACCAATCAGAGCTACCACTTGTTCTCCTTAGACAACATGGTTAATAAGATCCTTTGGTGGGAAAGGAGAAGCAATCTTAAAAAGATTTTCCCTAGTTGAAAGAAGTAAAAAATGAGACTCTTCTCAGTCAAGTTTCGGCTAGGCTATGCAAAAGAGGAAAGAGTGAGTGTAAAAATGCTAGAATGTCATCTTCTCTCCTTCTCAATTTCAGTTAAACATGAAAGAAAGAAGTAAAGTGCATCCAACACATCACTTCATTCTTTAATCAAACATAAAGAAGCCAACAAATGAGACCCTCTCATTTGTTTAAGATGGATATATGAAAAGATCAATAACCTAAATTAGATCATCTCATTTTTGGTTATAAGATAAAAGAAGGGAGAGGGTACATCAAATGCACCTCGTCCTTCTTTAATCATGTGAATGCTAAAAGGTTACATGCCATCATTAAAGGAAAACCATTAAACCATTTAATGATAAGATCATTACTCCATTTAATGATGATAAAGCATGATAGAATCCATCTTAAATTTAGCAATTCAATGCTAAATGTGTAGTTGCACATTTAGGTATAAAAAATCGAAATATGCCCTCCTTTTTTTTATAACTTTGTTTCAATTTAATTAATTTAATTAATCAAACCAAACCAAAGTCCAAAAAAATATTGAATGTTCAATTGGATTTCTAATTAAGAATTAATTAGTGCAAGTCTAACATTCAATCATAGGCTTTAATACCTAATTTAATTAACTCTTAATTAAATTGTTACAATATTATTCTTCCGAATCTAATTCGGTCCTTTCTTCTTTCTTATTTTCGGTAACCTCTGTTTATATTTCTTACATTGCTTGATAACCTTCCTAGAAGCCAAGTGGAGAATCTAATTGAACCTATATAATTCAAGCTCCAATAAGCCCAAAATTAATTTAATCTCATTAGAATTAATTCCAACTTATTAACCAAATGTCATTCCACTAAAGACAATTAGTTGGACTCTTGAATTAATAAATATTATGAGAATATATGTTTCAAATAAGACTTCCAATTGTAAACTTTGTTATGAACCATATTATAGCCATCCATACAATAAAGGGTAAAATTACCGTTTTACCTTTATTTGGTTCTTCCTTCTAGATCTCCTGTTTTACTCTATATGGTGATTATCACACAAGATCTTATCTTGGTGTTAAGACTTGATGGGTAGCTAGTCTATCAAACTACTGGCGCTAGTTTAATCACCAATCTCCGTAAAACATCTGGAAATGGTGATGTCACTATAAACTCTTTATTTGAGAGAATGTTCCCTGATGCATGTTTCAATTAATAATTTCAACATGCAAACATTGGATTGATACTCTGTAAAAATTTATTTTGATCATATCAAGAAATATAATGAAACATATATGAGTTCACCATTCACTAAGATTATGGTTCGTAATAAAAGAATGCTAAGGAGTATGTTTTAAGATCAAAGTAACAACCTAATTTATTCTTTAAAAGCAAACTTGAATCCAGATTTATTTAATAGTGCCATTATCGATAGTCAACTACTATTATAATATGAAACTCATCATTCCATTGAAGTAAACTCTTCTACTTATATGGAAATAAATTGCAACACTACTATCTAAACCATAATCAAGCGACTAATTTGATTATTCAACTGTGAATTAACTAATTTAGATTCTCATAATATACATGTTTCCCATACATCTCCATGTATATGTGTTTTAGTTACAAAAGAAGCTTAGTACTTTTATGACTAGATATATAATGCTCAAATAAAACCAAACTCTTTTGTTTTATTAATAATAAATATTTTAATTACAAAAGTAACTGGAAGAAGATTAAGTTATATGTAAATACACTTGCTTTCCAGGACACTATATTTACACAACTCCATCAAGATTACCTTAAGCACGTAATCCCACACCAGTTCACCAGGTTTTTGTTTGAGATTATGAAAGGTTTGGTTAGGTTTCACTCTTGCAGACCTGGTCCTCAAACCAAACATCTCATATAGGTAATGGACCATTCACTAGCAGTTTTTATGCAAGCAATTTGCTTTGGTAACATTCCACTAACAGAAGCTAGAATATAGCACTTAGTAGTCTTATCAGCATTCTGCCATTGCTCAGGTTGTTGGACTTGCTCAGAAGTTGAATTGCCACCTGGAGGTATAGGCTCATTTTCTGTTAATACCCATGAAATTCGTTCATATTGAAGAATAATGTGGAGGTTATGTCTCCATTCATTCAGTTTCTCTCCGTTTTCTAATTTGTTATTAGTCAAGAGCAAAGTGAGTGGATTCATATTGTAGTTGATTATGTCTGAAAATATAAATTATTAAAGTATGAGCATACTAGTCAACAATATTGGAACTTTGTATAAAATCATGATACATGTATGGATGATGATAGATTTAACAAAACTTAAAAAATTTTAAACTTTATATGACAGTTATTTTTTTTTATCTATAACAGACTAAGTGACGGTGGCCATCTTATCCATTAAAAGAAAAATTGGAACCCTCCCACTTAAAAAACTACAAAGCATCTTCAAGCTTAACTTTTTAAGAAGCACCATAATTTGGTCCAAACATTTGTCAATAGAGCTATGGTGGGTAGGTTATTGATAAACTATGTTGAGTGTGCAACCATTTGATTCATCCACTAAAGATACTTGTAAATCGTGCCTCGATGGGAGGTCACATTTGCTACCAATAAGTGGACTTATCCTTTTAGGAGACCCAAAATATGCAAGATCTAGGATTCATGTCCTCCGGTGGGGAGTAACATTTCAGCACATGCAAATGGGTCATCACATGGAGACTGTGGACTCTCAATTGAGCATCCTCTTCCACTCAATCTTTTTGGTCTTTAAGTTTTAATAAATACCATCTTGTCTAGATGCAAATTAGTAGCCATCCTATATTGTTTCATTATATATCTCATATAGTGAATGCATGGCAAAGAGGGTTGGCAATTTTCTAAATGGCATACAATTAAATAATATCACATATTCTTTGCATCCATTTATCCATTCATCTCATGAATTAATAGGCCATTTTTATTGTCCGTCCTTGAAAATAAATAAAATTACAAGGCTTTTAGGCCCAAAAATTTCTTCTTGGACTTGGATCTTCCTCTTTGAACTCTTCATCCATATGACCTGACTCGTTTGGTAAAAAGTGTGTAATAGCATTTTCATAAAACCGAATTTTGTCACTTTGAAACCAAAAATTCTAGCACTTGTTTTTGGTAAATCTGAAACTCAAAAAATTCCAAAACTTGTTTATTGCAAAACTGAAACTCAAAAATTCCAACACTTGTGTTTCATAAAACTGAAATTTTATTAAAACAAAATTCTAGCACTTTGGTGTCCACAAAACTGAAACTATGCCAATACACCAAAGTATACACTGAAACCATTACCTAGTCTTTTCTTCTATCCATGGTTGCTCCATCTTCAATATTACAGAAATTTGTACATTACAAAATTAAAGAAAACAAAAAAATGAAACCAAAGAGGAAACATGATGATGATAGGCCACCCTCCTTGTTACAAACCAAACGAAGAAAACTTACAAGGTAAAACTATATTCTATAGACAACCAAAAGAGCAAAGCATACACCATATATATTTCTATCACATAAAAATATGCAGCGTACAAAATTTAATTGCCAACCCATACATCATACATAGGAACTGAAATTGTGCATAATAAAATGGCTCTAATACCAATTCTTAGATTAAAAAAAAGCATGCAAGATTTGGCTAAAACTGTAGAT
>JAOQMP010066343.1:0-25339 GCA_027563575.1 Erythroxylum pedicellare | reverse complement strand
TCACAAATTAAATGTAAGGCATGATAATTCACATATTTATCAAATAAAGCTATAAAGACCTATTTTAGTGACAAAAAACTCATTCAAAAGATATAGAATTATGTTTGAATAAATGAGTTTGTCAATACATCATGCCGATCATATCATGAATGAGTATATCTCAAATAGACAATGGTGGATCTTGAAGATATTGCCATCCAAGTCTTGCCCGAGATGCTAATGCCACTAGACGATCTGCACATTAATTACTTTCCCGATGGATATGTTGGAAGCGAACCTCCCACTTACGGTAGACAAAGTCTTGCAGACTTGCCATCAAAGGAAAATTGTTAGAAAACATCTTATGGGAAGCGGAGAGTATATTAATGACCTCCAGCGAGTCCACTTCGATTACCACTCTTCGGTACCTACCATCCTATGCCAGGGAGAGACCTGAATGGACCCCCCATAATTCTGCTTCCAAAGGTGCTCCCACACCAATATTCTGAAGGAATCTGCCACACCTGTGTCCCTGACTGGACTGGTGGATTCCTTCAGCTACAGCCAGGTTGGATCCAGATTTCACTGCACCATTTGTGTTGAGTTTGATTCAACCCTTCTGCGGTTTATTCCATCCCACAGCAGCACCCAAAGGTAGACTCTGCATTTGGAAGACTCGAGTTTCCACCGTATTTGCCCGGGAGATCCAATCAACATGATTCATGATGAGGCGGAACCCTTCTACTGGTCATACAAAGTCCGTGTCAAAGATGCTATTATTACGCCATTTCTATAAGAACCAGCATGCTGCGCCAAAGATAATCGCCCAATCACACTGATTGAGCGTAGGCTGAGGTTGAAGGTTGCTAGTAACCCACGCGACCTCATCAGTATGGGAGAAAAGCCTTTCCAAAAAAAAATGAAGGGAATCTTTGCCAGAAAGACCTTACCTAGGGCAATCCCGAAGAGCATGGAGAATAATCTCTTCCTGACCACACAAATGGCACCCGCTGTTCATTGTTAAGTAACACATCAGCCGCTGTTGATTAGTTAACAACTTCTTTTTCATTAAAAGCTAGAGAAAGAACCTTATCCGCTGGAGCCTGCCCATTTCCGAATAACCACCCAGATGTATCATATGCATTAACTTATCTATCTATGATGCACCATTGATTAACAAAAAAAGCTTTTGTTATTAAATATAAATAATTTATTCAGCCTAATGCAGCCTACTTTTTTGGACTCGGTCGGTTCCTTCAAGCGACTAAAACCAAAACTCTTGGTGTTATTATTATTGTAAGAAAAGGGATAGCAAGTGGGAGTTAATTATGAGAGCAACATGTCTTCTTCTAAATTCAATTATAAATGGCTAAAATCTCCAACCAAAGATCTTATCTTGCATCTCCAAAACTCAAGAAATGGGTTGACGTCAGTACCCAAAATTTCAAATTAGCAGTAACATTTTCTTGACATTTCATATAAGAATATAAATATGTTCTACGTGTATAAGAACACCTTGGATTATAGATCTTGAGCACTGTCACAAAAAAGGGCCTGTTTTTGGTTAGTATATTTAAATTTTAAGTTATAATTAATCTTTGTTTATCAAATTTGTGAAATCAAAGTCCAAATGAAATATTAAATTTAGTTTTTTTTAATGCAACAAGCTTCAACTTCAAGGCCTTGTGGTAATAGAATTTTCTTAAAACTGCCCTTCTTTTTCTGCTTGTTTTGTTAAATCATTTTATTAACAAAGAAAACTTTGGGTAAAACTTACTATTAGCAATGGTAAGAACACCTCTTTTTCGTATGTTATTTTATTAAAATTTTGTATAGTTGGCATGTTACATTACGAAGAGATAAGAGTCTAATCATTGAACACAACAGAAATAAAAAAATATAATTATCTACTACGTTTAAGAATTATACTCATAATTAAAACAAGCAAATAATAAATACCTTAAATTTGTGAGGATTATCTGATATTGAACTTCGAAAATATGAAATCGTTATATATTTTATATTGAAAATTATATCCCGCTTTCAATATTTGATATAATCATAATTAATTTAAAGAACCTTTTTTTCAAATAAAAAGAAAACTTTTTATTTTTCTCTTGTCTTTGTTTCTTACGGCTATCATACTAAAACAAAACAACATATAAATAATATGTTTTACTCTCCTTTTTGGTTTTCATGCTCGTTACCTTCATAAAAGCAAAAGACTTCTCCTTTCGTTCATATCTTATCGCACAGATACCGAAAACTCAACCTCAATGTTTTGTACTCTCAGTTGTTGCTTTCATTCACACTCAGCGTTCCTTTTCATACGCCTTTTTAAAACCAACGTAAACAAAAAACAATGAGAGAAGAAACAAACTTCTCTTTTGTACGTATATTCACGTACGAAAAACGACCTAAACAAGTATATCTGTGGCTTTCATCACACCCCTTTGTAACCGTTACAACATATGGATTCAGCTTTCGCCTTATCTTTTATTAATTATTACTATTTATGAAAATAAAATAAAATAAAATAAAATAAAATATTCATTTATTTCGTACAAGTTAATTTTCTGTGCTAACAAAAAAACAATAATATGTCATATAGATTATTTAATAAATTATCTCATAATAAATTAAATAATCGTAAATAAGAAATATTTCACTCGTAAATGTGTGATCACGTAATTTCATCACTAAGTTGGTAGTAATTAATTTAATTAATCATTAATCAAGATTAACATCTAACAACATTCATCAACGACCAGATAGTGTGAAATAACAACTTTACAAAAACGGAACCTTTTTTAACTCGCCACTAATCATATAGTTACTTAATTATATCGAATAGTTATCCAACTAGCATTTTTACATATCTGACATCAAAACATAATAAGTGACTTATTGATTATTATGATAATTTCAAGTTAAAGGAAAAATATACATTTAAATCCTTACGAGAATATCTCATTTGACAATTCAAAAGTAATACTAACCACTGAGAATTTTTAGTTTAGTTAATTCAATCGTCATATTTCTATATGCATCATCTATACATGTAACTAAAAATTTGAAAAAATAATAGTTGTGGAATATTTGGATCGCATCACTAAGCAAACACAGGAAAGAAAAAGTCAAGCCTTGTACACACATTTATATATATATATATATGACCTCCTGAATCATTCTTATCATCAACAAAGATAGAGAGATAGACGTCGTTGCTAAAATGCCGGAAACTTATTGGATGAATGGAGGAGATAGTAACTACAGCTATGTCCTTAACTCGGCTATGCAGGTAAGTAGCCTGTTTATTAGTTAGTAAACTCATAATCAAAGCAAATTAAATACCGTATGAGTTTAATTTATGTTTTTATTTTTGTCAACACGATTGCTTTGTATTATGAGGTAGAGAAAGGTGGATGGATTGAGGCCTAAGTCATCCATCTTTTAAGTTGTAATGTTAAAATTTTCAAAGGTAACAATTTTGAATGCTTTTCAAATTATTTTCCAGACCACTACACTAAGCATCTTTATTTTCTGATCTTTTTATTTTTTAATTAAAGGGAACACAAAACACTACAGATTACAAAGCTAGGGTGGGACGCTATTCCCCGACATATCCTCGAAGAGGATACGTTGCACCCGAGAGGTGCAGTAGTAAAAAAGGTAACACCATCATCAGAAAGAATAGCCTGAGTGGCGAGCCAATCAGCATAAGTGTTGCTCCCTCGGTAGACATGACGATGAGCAACCATCCAGTTTCTTGTGAAAAGTTCATGGATGCCCTGGACTATGGGGTGTAGCACCCTAGATCGACTAGTGGAGGAAGATAGGAGCTGGTGTATCGCGAGAGAGTCCACTTCTAGTTCTAATCGACGGAAGCCTAATCTCCAGGCGAGCGAGAGGCCAGTAAAGACTCCCCAAAGTTAGGCAGTCAGTGGAGCACACCATCCGAGGTTTTGGGTGAAGCCTCCTAGCCAGTTATCATCACTGTCTCGTAGTAGGCCCCCTGCTGAAGCTGAGAATTGGGAGCAATTGCTTGCTCCATCCATGTTTAGCTTGACCCATCCAGGGGGCGGTTTATGCCAGCTGATGAGGTCGTCTTGTCGGGGTTGGAAGCCAGGATCAACTCTGCATCTCCACCCTGTAGCCTGGCGAATTTGATCTGCATAAGACAAAATGAAAGAGTTAGGAGAGGAAGGCCTATGGAAATGAGCATCAAAGATAGACTGATTACGCCAAGTCTATAATAACCAGCAAGTCGTTCCAAAAATAACAGGCCAGTCAGGCTTTAAAGTGCGTCAGTGTAGTTGGAGATTTTTGAGGAGCCAATCTTGTAGCGGCAGCAAGAAGAAATCCGAAGCAGTTAGGAGCGGTGATAAAGAGACCCACACTTGGTGAGCCTTAATGTAATCTCGAACCGCGTGAAGAGTTGACTCCTCAAGAGAACATTGATGATAGGAACCGTCAGTGGTGAGTTGTGGTCGGACGCGTTGTTGGTTCATGAGTAACCGGTCATGCGCGAGAGTTCATTGGAACGAACGGATGCGCTGCGGTCCCGGTCATTGCCAAATAGCTTTCCATACCCCATGAATCGGCTCGTCTACGTGGCCTATAAGCATGGAATAGGTTGAAGCTATGGTGAAGAGACCTTGGTCTGAAGCTCCTCAAACCAACTTATCTGGCCCGAGGAATTGCTTAGGCGGGAAAGTGCCAGCGATTAAACGACACAACGGCGTCGGGAGGTAGGATTGGAAAGTTGTCCAATTCCAGTTATCAGAATCATCCACAAAATGGTGCACCCTAATGTTGACAGAAGTCTCCGGGATAGGGTGAGTGATGTGTGAAAGAAGCGGTCCCACTCCCGTGATCCAAGGATCAAGCCAAAAGCGCGTCCTAAGGCCATTGCCAATAATCCATTTCATACCGTGGGTAACGATATGCCAGGTGGCCTTGATGCTACATCAAACCATTGAACCCCCTGTAGCAGCAAGGGAGGTGGGGATGTGATTGGCGTCAAAGTTATATTTTCCTGAAAGCACCTGCACCCATAAAGCATTAAGTTTGGTAATCAAGGACCAACCGAGCTTAGTTAGAAAGGTATCGTTAGTTTCACGAATTCTCCAAATACCAAGTCCTCCCAGCTCTTTAGGTTTGCAAACGTCCTTCCAGTTAACTAAGTGGATTTTCTTTTTATCAGGAGTTGAACTCCACAAAAATTGCCTCATGACTTTTTCCAGAGCATCACACAGACTGTGTGGCAATCGGACTGTCTGTATGGTGTAGCTCGGGATAGCCGCTAAAACCGTTTGAGTCAGAGTGATGCGGCCAGCGAAAGAAAGTAGTTTGGCTGACTAGCCTGCTGGACGTTGGTGGACCCGATCTAAAATGTATTGAGCAAACTTCAATATAGTCAATGAGCTTCCTACGGCCATTTGGTTAAATTGAGGATTTTTTTTTAAGAGCCCATGGTTGAACATATCGACAGTCTTCAGACCACAAAACCACATGTTGGAAACTATTTGTTATAAAAAATAACTATTTGTTATCATTCTTTACTTTCTCATAAAATTTGTGCTTTAAGAAACTTTACTTTCAAGTTTTTTTTAATATTAATTTCTTGTTCCCAATATTTCCCGCAACAAAGACATGAATAAGATTGATTACCAGCAGAATGAACGGAAATAAAAAAATATTCTTCGATGGGAACCCAAGTCAATGGTTAAGACAACTTCACAAGTTATCACTAACAATTATTTATTAATTTATTACTAAAATAACACAAATAAGATATAAATAGGACAAGTTATCACTAATACAATAAAATAACTTTTAATGCCTATGTATTATTAAAGGTTTATGTGTTTAATTCAATGTTGTATTCACTAAGCATTAACTTCATTTCAAAATTTTAATTAGAAATTGATTACTATTCAATTTATAGAACATTTCATTTCCATATTTTTTTAATAAGAATTTGTCCATCTCTTCATTTAATTTGTTAGAGTTTCCCATTTTATCTTTTGATGTAATGATCAAGATTCAGCTAAAGTTTATATTCAAATTCACTGTTAAAATAAATAATCTATTCTGATGCTTTTCTCCCTTTCTTCATTCATACACCCCTTTTATGTATAGATCTTTGAAGGGCTTCTTCTTACTCCATCTCTATCGCTGGTGTCACTCCCCACATTTGTCATCTTTTATTTGCTAAAAGTCCACTAACTCCTACTTAGTTCATCTACATCCCCATATCTCGCTTGTACAAATTTATTTATGGGAGTTGAAGCCTAGTTAACTGAATAACAATCTCATTTTAGATTCTATAAACCACTTGTTCCAAAAGAGCCAGGTAGAAGTAAACTAATGATCATGTTTAATTTATTGATAAATCATTATGTTTCTTTTTTTTCAAATAAGGTAGAATGAAAATAATTAGGAGAAGAAAGGCTGTAGATATTTATAAAGGGAAAGGTTACAAGAACTTATTGCTTACCCTTGTTACAATATATTACTTATTGTCAAAGTGTTTAGTCTAGTATTTCTCGTGAAAATCAATTTTAATTGAAAATATCATATTGTCATGTATAGATCTTCCTTCTAAGAATGAACTTTAGGAAACACTAATGGTAGGATCTAGCACACACTTAAATCTAGTTGCATTGCAACATGATCTTCGGCCTAAACTCGTTCAAGGGGCTAGGGTTGCTCACCTTTGGAACAAGACAGATGAAAGTCTTGTTAAACACAACATCTTTCTAAAAAAAATTTAATATAAGGCCAGGCCTTTTAGAAAAAATAACTATTTAAGTCATCAGGGCCGGGAGCCTTGTCAGGAGTCATCTTAAATACCACCCTCTTCATTGTCCTTAGCTCTAAAAGGGATACAAATAAAATCTCATACATTATTAGCGAACGGATGGTTGATGAAATATTTGAGCATTTGCATAGTACAATTGCTAACAACAGGAGTCCTAATTATGTTTTCAAAATAATCAGAAGCCTAATGTTTGATACCTTTATGGGTAGACACCACTTCACGGTTATACTTAGTTAAGGGGCAAATCCTATCAGTATTTCTCCTAGCTTTTATCTAATTTTGGGGTGGGCTCTGCTCTCGGCACCTGACAAGCTTTGGACTTGCATTGTGACAACCAAATATAAGCTGAATATGTACAATCCACCTACGGCTTTGGTGGCCACCGGTGGGTCCATGACCTGGCGAAGCATTAAAGCTGTTTGACCTCATGTCATTCGAGGCATGAAATGGGTGATATTCGACAGGACGACATCACGTTTTTGGTTGGACCCTTGGGTCGAGGATTCGGGACCGTTACTCTCCCACGTCCTGCGACTTATCTCCTCATCTGAGCAGTATCGCAGTGTACAGCAATATGTGGATCACACAGGTAACTAGGCTTGGTAAGAGTTTCAGTCTATCATTTCTCACTCTATTTGTTTGCTTATTGTAGGTATTCCCTCGCCTCAATCACGTTCTGGGCCAGACAGACAGAGCTAGGGTCGGTCGGACTCTGGCAAGTGTTCTACAGCTTCCGCGTACTCTATGCTTATGGAGCATGATTTCCACGACTCCACCGGATTTTGGCCCAAGATAAGCTACTATCCAACCAAAACGGCTGCGACGGCATCTTCATCCGACGGCCGACTGCCATCACTACCAGGCAGAGGAATCTTCTCTCCATGTGATGAGAGATTGCACCAGAGCTAGACACTTGTGGCTCAGCTTCCCTACACAGGCCCTATCACTTGATTTTTTCACCCTTCGGGCACACGATTGGCTTTCCAGAAATCTTCAAAGTTCTCGCCAGATTTGTGGATTTGAATGGTCCATTCTTTTCGGGACGGCCTGCTGGTTCTTGTAGTCGTGGCGGAATCGGTCAATTTTTGACCCCCAATTCTCCCTGCCTACTTCTCCAGTTCACAACATTTTTGAATATGTGCAACAGATCCACGCTGCTTCCAGATAGTCCGGGGGAGTAGTGCCAGGACATTACACGCGACACATGCAACTCATCGGCTGGAGTCCTCCAGGGCCAGAATGGGTGAAACTCAACACGGACGGAGCGAGTCAGATAGACCCGTCATTGGCATCCGCGGGTGGCCTTATCAAGGATAGCACTGGCTCCTGGCTTAGTGGTTTTGTTCAACACCTAAGTTGGTGTTCATCTTTCACCGCCAAACTTTGGGGCGTTTTTACCGGTTTGCAACTGGCCTGGGATCTTGGTTACCGTAGGGTGATCTTGGAGTTGGACTCCCAGGTAGCCCTGCACTCCATTTCTGATTCCGACACTAGCCTTGCCTCTACTAATCCCCTCATTTTCAGTATCACTGAACTTCTCAGCCACAACTGGACAGTTCTACCGTGTCACACATATTGAGAAGGAAATCGGTGCGCAGACTGGCTAGCCGCTTTTGCAGTCAATTTTGATTTAGTGGTTACCTCCTTTGTAAATGCGCCCTTCGGGTGCCTTTCGATCCTCCTAGAGGATATGGCGGGGTCTCGACAGCCACGCAGCATTATGTAACTATTTGTTCTATTTTCCCTTCAATATAAAAAAAATGACGCACTAATCACATTCTACTGGTTGATATTGTCTACCATACCATCCTAATCCCTTAAAGACTTACTTTGTTCAAAATATCAAATGCGAAGTCTTGAAACGTTGGCTCTAGTAGTAAAGAGTGGGTTTTCCAATGTTACTACTACTTAAAAAGTTTTGAATGTAATTTTTTAGTTTTTAAAATTTCATGCAAAGAAATAGGTTATTATAGATTTAGAGTAAAAAATAATTTAAATTTAAGTTATTAGATTTACTTTTATATATATATAATTTTTCAAAATTTCCTGCAAAGAAATAGGCTTTTTATAGATTTAGAGTAAAAAATTGAATCTATAATTTAGATTTAATTCATTATATATATTTGTTGATTTATTGTTGTTAACCTATGTAGTCTATGAAATATTATAGAGCACATATAGTTTAAGTATATAATCAGGGCTAAAACTCAAATTGGGGCTTAATCTTTTTGAGTTTGAATAGTTAGGATTTAAACTTGTAACTTACTCAAATAAGGTCTACAATTTCACAAATCTACTCAATTTAAGGCTTTTTTGGATGAAAATTAGAGTATGTTTTATACATGCCATTACATGCAGGCCAGTTAGTCTTTAAATGTCACGTTAAAAACACATAATTTATTGTCCATGCTAGGTGGAATTTGAGAATGTTTTTAAATTTCATTTAAATTTCTACTCTACAATCCTAAGTCAACCATTTTTTTCAATAAGTGTTTTCACCCTATTTCTCTTCTCTTAGTTGTGCCTTCACTCCAATCCTTGCATGCATCATCATTTCATGCATCTGCCTTCACTCTAATCTCGCTTGCGCCTTCTATATAGTGTGAGCTCTCTCTTTTGGCGTTGGAGGTGAATGAGTGGTTGGGTTTTTGGAGATTTGAAACATAGATGTGCTCTGAATGAAGACCAAAGTATGTAACGACTCTTGCTCTCTTCTAATTTATGGTGTTTGAATCTTCACTTTATTTCTTTGCCCTTTTTTTCTTTTTATGGAAGGTTTCATTAACAATGTTACATTTGGGTAAATTAATTTATCTTCTTTAAATGAGTTTGATTATAGGGATGAATAAAGTATATAATAGAATTGTTTTCATGTGCAATTTTATTATATATTTATGTGTAGGATATGATCAAGTTTTCTCTTCCCCATCTATTTGACATTATATGTAGGATATGATTTATGCCACTTGGTTTAGCTTCGATGGTGGTTATCTATGTTTTGTTTATCTCTATCTGTTGGGTTTAAGATAAAGTATGACATTCATGGAAGAGATGCAGATTCTTAGGAGCAAACAAATTCAATTTTGTAGACATCATTTAGCGGTTAATGGGTGGACAATCAACATTAAGGCATTGTGTTGTAATACTTGAGAATGAGCTCAAGTAGTAGTTCTTTAAGGTAATGAGGTTGATTAGAGGGGTTCAGTTTGTTATTTTCTTGGTTATAGTTTTGTGTTGAGTTGAAAATTTTGAAAATATAATCTTTGGCAATAGAGGGATGCGTTCTAAGCTTGATTTGAGGTCATATAAGATGATTTCTTCAACTTACCTAGTTGAATGAGACTATGATAGAGAGGCTAAATATTGTTACTGTAACTTGAATGCACCTAAATGGACTTCATGGACTGATGAAAATCCAAGAAGGTTTTATGAATATCGACTATTTCTGGTCATTTTGGTACATTTTTATGTTGTTTTAGTTAATATGTTCATATACTTCATTAACGAATTGTTGTTTTTTCTTTGATGGTAAAGTGAAAATATTTGTGGATTTCATGAATGGCATGATCAAAGATTTTGTCTAAGAGCAAGATAGATTATTGTAAAGCTTAAAAACAGGGAGAAGATGTTAAATCGTCAACGTAATCTATTGAAGGTTGAAGTGACAAAGTTAAGAGAGAATGTAGTAGATGTTTTGCAAGCTGAAATGATTGTAGAAAATTTGAAGTTGAAGAATGAGTTAGTTGCATTGAGGGGTAATAATGAAACACATTCAGCAAAGTGTTGGAAATTTGTAACTTGTTTAAGCTTGTGTTTAGTAGTTTTGCTTATGTTTGTTAAACTAAATAATGAAGGCAATATAGGCAATAGTTGTACCTTTAAAGTCTTATCTAGAAATGGTTTGATGTACTAGAACAATGTGTAAATGTAATTCACCTAACCTGATGTTGGAAAGTGTAATTATTAGATGTTTTAACATCTATTGTATTCCTAATTTGATGTTCTGGTTTAAACATGTTTGATGTTTTCTGTACTAGCCTAAAGATGTTTGATGTACTAGCCTAAAAATGTTTGATGTTTCAACATGTGGTAAGGAAGATTAGCAACAAAACATGATCTTAATCAATGGAGATGGAGTATTGGTTAGTAGTCAAAAGGAGTTGAAAGAGGTAACAAATGACTACTTATAAAAATGTCATAGGTACTTTAGCTTGGCGTAAATGATTAACACAACTGCTAAGTTGTTTTTATAAGTCATCAAATTATTGATGAGGAGACAAAGATGTTTAATAGACTTATAATTCCAATTCTTTGTATTAATAATGTATATGTCCTACCATTCATAAACTTCAGCGAAAAGGAAAAAACCAAAAAGAAATGCAATTCACATTGAAATTGGTAGTCTTTGCATTCATTGCTTTAATAACATGTAAATGCCAACAAGATCCTTACAATCAATAGATATCTAACCTCTAAATGGCTATTCAATAAGATCTTTACAGTTAATAGATATCTAGCAAGATCCTTATAATCAATAGATATTTAATAAGATCCGACCTTGCTGGCTTTTAATAATTAAGTAGGAAAATAAATAGAAACACACACACACACACAAAATAAAAAACCCACAAAACACCTACAAGGATCAAATTGAAGTACCATATTGGTTTATGATATATCAAATTGAAGTACCATATTGGTTTATGATATACTACATAAAATGGCTAGTTGATGATCTAATCTCAATTCAAGACTAAATGATGAAAATAAAGGGGATCAACACTTTATTACAAAAAGCTTATTATCTCTTTCAGGCCATAGACTTTAAGCTTTCCCTGATAACATTTAACATTGCAGAGAATGTGACAATTCCAATGTGACAATTCCAACCAAGCTTCCATCGTCCTCGGTAACCCATTCATGAACTTCAGCAAAAGGGAAAAAAACCTAAAAGAAATGTAATTCAAATTGAAATTGGCAGTCATTGCATTCATTGCTCAATATCATGTAAATGCCAACAAGATCCTTACAATCTATTAATATCTAACCCCTGAATAGATATCCAACCTCTTAACCATTGTTCAGTACACAAATATAAAAAAATTGTTTAGTTCACTAACAAATATAGTGAAGTTTACATTTTTTTCTTTCCCTTTAAAGATGTAGTTTGACTTTCTCGGCTTGGAGTCACATGCTCAGTAAGAGCTTCCTTCCTCTTTATTGATTTATACCCAAGGTGTAGTAGTCTTTGACTTCTCCTTTTAGGCTGTAGATAAAATGCAAACATTATTAAGTTATATGACTTATTTAACGTTTAATAAGAATGCAAATATTTAACACTTACATTTAGCATCTACAACTCTGTGGTTTTATTTGTGTATATCGCCATCCCTTCCATCCGTTTCTTGAACTTTCCATTTGCCTCTTGTTGAAGAGAAGAGTATGTGATAAGCCTTTTTCCTAAAATTTTTGCTTGAGAATTTGGGCTACATCTTCCAGCACCAAACATCCTCATTTTGCTTCCATTATTTGCAACGCCATAACTAGGTCCTCTTCTTCCTTTGGTTCAGTTTTTGGTGGTGGCCTTTGAAGATGTACAAATATTTGTTGTTTCTGAAGCACCTCTAGGTGTTGGGAGAACAACTGAGGCTGTTGCATTTGCACTTCCATATTTATGAGCAGTACTTGAGGTGTTGGCAATACCTGAAGCAGTTATATCACCAATAGACGTAGAGGCATTTGCTCTTCTGTGACCTTTCTTTCCCCTTTCAGCATTGTTAGATGCATATTTAGAGGCATTTACTAGGATGCCAGTGTTGGTTTGAAATGTGGACATGTTTTATGGGGTTGATTGTGAGTTCATTGTGTTTTGCTCCATATGGAAATGAGTTGACTAGTCTAGGTTAGGATTTTGAAACTGGGTTGGAACTTGCTATTGATAACGGTGAGAATGGAACAAAAAAAACTTAGAATATTTCCACTACTATGGAAAAGAATCTACTTGTACCATAGAAAAGACAACAACTTAGAAATTACCTCTCTGCCCTTCTAAGGATAGCCTCTTTTGTTGTGTCCTTCTGTATGGCAATGGTTGTATGTCATGATCATGCCCCTCCTAGACACGTGGTCAACATTATACTTTTTGGTTACTTTTTGTATTCTTTTAACGCTCATCAATGCCCTTTTTCCTAGCTATTTTAGACCTACCAAGCCCTTGTTTGAATTCTGGTGGCCTAATAGTTTCTTCATTGCTAATAGGTTAATCCTTCATACTAGGAATTGGTTGAATTTCCTTCCCATATGCTTTGACATATTCAGTCTCCCATAACCAACTAGAAGTGTATTCTTCAATATTAACCCTATTGTCTCTAATAGCACATATGACACGTGCACAAGGAATGCCAGAGAGGGTATATCTCCTACAAGAACATATTTTGTTTTGAAGCCTCACCACATATTTGTTTCTGACCATAATCAATCTCATACCCTCCTTCTTCATTATGTTGTACTGAACAATGTTGAGCAATCATGACACTCTTCTCATCACTTCCTATATTCTTGGCCCTAAATTTACTTTCCACTTGGCAACCACTTTCCTTTTTCTCATAATTATTTTCATCAATTATCTTCTAATGTGCTCACACAACCTTAAAATTGATATTTTCCTTGCATCAACCAGAGTTTTATTGAAAGCCTTACATAAGTGAGTGTCAACCAACTCAATCATAGAATCTTCCCTTTAGAAAGCCCTGCACCATTGCTGAATTGTTGCATAACTCTCAATATCTTCTACTGCCCTTTTCTTTTTGGCTCTGAGCTTATCCAAATTTTCTTTATGTTCCCTTACTGTGAAAAATTTTGCAAGTTTCCAAAAGTGCTCCTTCATCTATTCCCTTTTATGTCCTCTTCCATGCCAATTCACATAAATATGTCTAGCACAAAACCTGTGCTCAACATTTGGAAACAAATCTACAATGGCTCTATCAAGTCCCTACAAGGGAAAGCATAACCATTTGAATAAGCATATGGACACAAATCTGCATATGTTATGACAGTTACACTCTTAATAAAAGTAAAAACAAGATTGATGTGAAACTTTTACCTTTTGTTGGCCAGTCATTATAGCCCAACCAATTCTAGAGCCCAAGTGAGGTAAATCTTTTTTTAGCCTTTCAAAAAACCATTTCTAGGTGGCTATTGGCTCAACTTCAACCATAGCCCAAATAACATGAAACATTTGATTGTTTCCATCTCTTCCCGCAACACATAGAAATTCACCCTTAGTTTTGGTTTTCAATCAACATCTATGTAGGCCAAGATAATGCCTACATCTATGCCTAAACCCATGTTTAAAAGCTTCTAAACATATATACATTCTTTCAAATATAACAGTGCTTCCTTGGTTGGTCTGCATAATCACTTCAGTATAAAGCTAAAGCTTCCCAAAGTCCTCTTCAATGTTGATCATAACACTGTCTACTATTTTTTTCTTTGCTCTACTCACCATACTCATAGACACTTCAACACCTAAACAATCCTTAACGTAAAATTTGATATCATCATTCTTCAAAAATGTCTCCCTTTTAAGCTTATCCTTCAAAAAGTTGGATAAGAAGTTGGTGTTCATCATAGGATTCATATATACCTCGTTATAGTCATGACTGTTCCTGAATTTCCTAACTTGAAATGAATGCAAATTCCTATCAAATGCTCTATATATATACCAAAGGCAATTCTCTATCCTGCATTTACCTTAGAAAAATTTGGCTTTATTTTTGGTAAACATGATAGCCCTCTTTGTTTTGATGGATAATAAACTCACTGCACACTTAAATTGCAAATGATTAAGAAAAATCATCCCTACTTCAATGTATGGCTCAGTTGCATTTTCATCATAAATAGGGTATTTCCTTTTCCTCCTAGTAGCATCATTTACCATATCATTTACATCACTAACAAGTTCTCCATATTCATCACTGTCATAATATTAAGGCAAAACTACCTCATCTTCATCATTTGCATCACCTGCATCAGCTTCATGTTGTTCATTATCTCCATCATCTCCATCCGGACCACTACCTTCATCTCTTTGCTTTAAACCTCTTCAACCTCTATATTTGTATCATCTTCATTCTCTATATTTGCATCATTTTGATCCTCCACATTTGACACATCATCTAAACTACCTACATTATCTCCAAACCTTACATTATTAACATCTTTACCATTGTCTTCAACTACATTACCCTGATTAACCTCATTGCATTCATCCTCAATCATTTCAACATGGGTATCTACACCATGTTTAATATAAATATCAATACCACTTGTAGCCATCATCTGACTAACCATATCTAACACACTAGCATTATCTTGTATAACCCTCAAACCATTACATAGTTTAAAACCAAGCACAAGATAAAATATCTTTTTCACATTGTTATCCCCACTTCTCGTACATATATCAACCGGTTCAAAATAGCTTAGTAAATCGTGATCAAATTGAATTTCATCTATAAAACCACCCTCATACCAAACATTATCAACCATATTAATAAAATATCCCGTATGGTGAAACCTCAGAGTTATCTCATCAAATGTCATTCAACCAAACCAAAATGACCAACTCCAGGAAAAGGAAGAGACTATGTCAGAATGTTGAAAGGAAATACTGAAGTGAAAGTGAGAAATTAAAGCCTAGGGTAGCACATGATGCTTAACATATTCATAACTATTCCATCCACCAACTAATTTAGAATGGTGAAAGGTGACAGGAAACACTAAAGTGAAAGTGACAAATTGAAGCATAGCACATCACCTTAATACTAAGTTAGATTGTTTGAGCATAGCTTCAAATTACTTTAGCAGGTGGTGATGAAGATGTTTCTAATGTATAATTTTGAAAATGTCACTATACTTACCAGCTTGGTTACTTTAATCGATTACCCATTCTCTTATTCAGAATCTATTGTAAGAAATTTTGAATTTCAACCTTTTATGGCTTACCTCAATGTTTCATTTTCAAAAACAAAAAATTTAGCAAACTAAAAATATATATTTGATGCTAATAAATAATTAAAGGCTCAAGATAGTTATTTCTCTCCTATACTTGAATTATACATTATCCTTAATGTAGTCATATATGACATAGAAAATAAACAAATTGAAGTTTGTTGACAAATTTCGAAAGCCAAGAAAGTCTAAGGTATATGACATTGTTTACACCTGTGAATAAAGAAAGGGACTTCTCGTTGTGGCTCCTAGGCTTATGGAAATTTTCCCCTATAAGCCTCACGGGAGCAACATCATCGATTTCTAGCCAATATACCATTCTAAGGGTTTATTATGCCTTAATGTTTCAAAAAAAATCCATACTAACTGTAACCCTTGTTCAATTGTTAGCTACTATCTATTAGAGTCTTTCAGATTTAAGTTACTATTAATCTGTTAAATCAAAACTTTATTTTATCATCAATGATTCTTAGAGTATTGCAAACAACAACATAAAAATAATACCTCATTTGCAATTAAAAAATTTTTCCTCACAAATGCTCCCACTAGTAAAGTAAAGCACATTGGAGACATTATTTGGATGACTTACTTGAATGGACGGATAACCTCAATCTATAAAGAAGGAGGATGTTGGATTATTATGGACATTCTTCAACAAAAAATAGAGCCTGCAAACAATAGAAACAAACAAATGTCTTTAATCTTTATTATTTGAGACAAAGTAGTTCCTTAAAAGTGTAGAAAGTTATCATTAATATTCTTTATCATTAACTCTAGAAAGAAGAAGCAAATCATAAACAAACGATAGGATAATCTTAGCATCCATCATTTGATATGAAACTTGAAACTGGCTTCAAGCCTAATGTTATGATCATTCAACATAGTTAGGGTCTCAATGTATAATGTGAACAAATAAAGAGAGATTGGATCCCTTTGTCTCAGCCTTTGTCCCCTTGTTATTATGTTAAATAAGTAGTAAAGATGCATTGCTTAATCCAAGTTATGAATTCTTTAAAGAAACCAAAACCATTCATCATGTGCAAAATAAATTCGTAATTTATTTAATTAAATGCATTATCAACATATATTTTAATAACATAACTCTTGAATGATTATTTCTTATTTTAATTCTTGAATGATTCTTCCACCAATTTGTATACCTTAAATAAAAACACTTTGGGATACATTGATGTAAGACTTTAACACTTCTTTTAGTCTTGAAACAAGAAGTTTGGCTATGGTCTTATAAAATGTGTCACAATAAGAGATTAGCCTGAAGTATTTAAGGGAACTTGGATTGAGAATTTTAGGGATAAGACTAATAAAGGTTTTATTAATCTCCCAAATCATTTTCCCATTCTCAGAGAACTCCAGTACTACATCAATAACTTCTAACTTGAAATGCTTTTAAGATTTTCAAAAGAGAAGGGAATTTAACCCATTACGACCAAGTGCTTTTCCAAGATTGAGTTTAAACACATCTTTCTTCATATTAATAACACTAAAAGGTTTTGTTAGGGCATGTTCTTCCTCTAATATAATTTGATTTGTAATAAATGATTTTAGTACCTACAAATGAGCACTTATTAGTTTGTGATCCAAGTGAATTTTGGAGGTACTTATAAGCCTCTTGCTTGATGTTATTATGAGTTTGAACTAATCTTCCATTATGTTTGTGCAATTTGATATTCGATTAAAGTTTCTCCTAGAGAGAATGGTCTTATAGAAGAATTTAGTGCTCTTATTTCCTTCTTTAAGCCATTTGACTCTTAATTTTTACCTAAGAAATAAATTATGGACCTTCAGAGCTCTTGACTATTCAATCAAGTCTACTGTCTCACACATTTTCTTAGTAGAGTCTCCTAGATTTAGGTAAAGCTCTGTTTGAATGTGCAATAGTTTTTTTCTAGCATTTATAATTATAAGTTGAGGGTTACAAAACCTTTTTTCATTCATTTTATTAAGATTCTTTTTCACCATTTAAAACTTCCTTATATAGATAAATGATATACAACCACGAAAATATGAAAAAATACCTTTGATTACTACTTCTTGTAATTCTTCAAATTTTTTTAAATATTTAATCAAGTGAAGGGGAGCTTTCCTATACTAACTAATGGTTAAGTTCTGAATGATAATTAGAGAATGATCTAAGAAGAGAGGGCCACTAAGGATTGCTTTTCTTCATAGAAATTCATCCAACCAGTCATTAATGGCCAAAACCCATGTAGATATTTTCTTATGTGCCAATTTCCAATTTTTTAATTCCTCCAAATAAAGACATTTTCTTTATACTTTAGATCAGTAGCTTCTATATGATCAACACAAATCCTAAAATCTTCATTGAATTACTTTAAAGATATGTTCCTTTCAATTTTAAAGTATGGGGAAGCACTATATTAAAGTCATTTAGAATAATTTATAGAGAGTCAATTCAATAATGGATATCTATGATTTTTTACTATAAAGAATTTCTTTGGAATGCATAATTGGACTTATAAAGAAGTAGAGAAAAACTTAATCCTCTCTTGAAGCAAGTTTATTGAGAGATGAATAATTTAGTCCATAGATAAAATGTTTGAGACCTTAATTCTATTTGGATTATAGACAATGACTATACATCAATTATAATGAAAATAGTATATGGTAATGACCTGATAATGCTTCTTCATATAATAAAAATATATTTTTTCTATTGTACAATTAAATGAAACTTTTGACTAAATGATTACCATATGGTTTATATATATACACAAGGATCTAAGAGTAACTCTAAAAATGATTATTTCACTATATGATCACATTTCATTTCCTTCTTACTTGATGTTTTCTTTTTTTCCCTAATAATGTTTCTTCCCTTAATAAAACACCCTCAATTGAAATAAAGGGCTACATGCTAGACTTATGCACTCATAATGCTGGAAATTAATCAAAAAGTCACCTCTAAAAAGATAAAATTTTATTTCTTTAAAATGAATATTATTTTTTCTAATTTTTAGTAATTAAACTAGAGTTGTAAGTGTTACACGTCAACTTTTTCTTTAATAAAACAACCACTTAAAATTTAGAGAAAAATCATGTAGGAGGGTAAGGAATTTTATCTATTACAAAGCATTAAGGATTCAGTAACCAACTGCTTTTCTATTATGCTCTGATTGGTAGGAAAGATGAAATTTTCTCTTTTAGCAAGTAGATCTTCCATTACCCCAGTTAGGTACTTTATAAACCAATACACAAGTTAGAGCGACACTATAATGGGCTTCAGTTCACTTATTCTAAGCTACTTCAAAAGAGATAAAGTCATTAGATTAACATTAGGTAACATAAACAATTAATAACATTAGAAGCACTAAAATGGCATGGAACCATAAAACTCCCAAGATCCTTTATCATTATAGGTAATTGGTTATGCAGGTTACACTACACTCCTTGGTTAAAGGAACCATAGCATAATCCTCAAGTTTATTTTTTAGAGATAATCTTCTTCAAAAACTTAGTATATGAAGGGTACATTGATATGCAACTTCTTACAAATATTTCAAACTTGAAGTTTTCTATTATTTGTTTTAGCATCTGAGGTTACAGAATAGGTAGCTTCTAGGGTTTAGCAGTGGTTCAAGGTGTATGCTTCCTGATCATTTTTGGTTCAAGATCAAACTAATACCAGTTTGCTTCTCCCATCATTCATACTAACTTCCTCAAACTTTTCTAACCTTTGCACTTTCTTCTTTTTACCAATATCAGAATCAAATGTTTTCCCACTCTTAAGTCTAATGGATAATATTTGATTATAGGACTTACCTTAGTTTTAAGAGATGATGTGTGATGCAAGCAAGCCAACCCCTTTAACAACGATTGGAGCGTGGATCAGGCGATAGTGAAGATGCGTGAACTAGGCAAGACTTGCATGAAGACTAGAGCACGGATTGGTCGATGATGAAGATACATCAAAGAAGGAAGATGGTGGCAATTTAGGGTTTTCTGTAACTTTTACTTTTAGGGAATTTAGGGTTTTTCTTTTTTTTACTTTAGGGAATTTAAAAAATTTAGGGTTAAAACCAAGCAAGCTTTTACTCTTTTAAGTGTGACATTTAAAAAATAGTAACGGTGCCATGTTGTACATTGTAACGACATGTGTAAAACACACTCTAATTTTTCTCTAAAAAAAGCCTTAAATTGAGCAGACTAGTGAAATTTTAGACTTTCTTTGAGCAAGACAAGGTTAAGTGCTAAACTGATCAAACTAAAAAAAGTTAAGTCTCAATTTGGGCTTTTAGCCATATAATCAGTCCTAGCATATACTTTGGTCATTTAAATATTTTTTAGTATATATACCAAATTCTTTTTACATGTCATGTCTATTATCACATCGTTCCCAAGTTCTCAACCATTCGCTAAGTGGGACAAAGAACAATTGGATGGCTAAGATCCCATGGAACAGAGTTAGAACACACCAACTGGAACAGAAGATTTGATTTTGTCAATTTTGGGTTTTATCAACTATCACATTATTCTCTTATGTCATCATTATATACTAACACTGATTTAGTTGATTTGGTTTAGACCTGTCAACCAACCTTTAATTGATTGATTTGTTTTTTTACTATTTTTCTAATTTAGACTTTTTTAAAATTTGTGAGTGCTCTCAACTCATTTTTAAAGTTAAATTATACCTCCATAATTAGGTTTCTTTGATTTCTTATGATTTTAAAACTTTGTTGTTAATTTTTTTCCCTTTACACTATAAAAACTTTCGAACTTCATTAATACATTTCAAACTTCATTAATACATTATCATTTTTTATGGATTTAACTAAGAATTATGGGCTAATATGTAATTTTTGTAAAAATAGATTTTTAATGTATTAATACTAGAGAAGTACCTAAATTTAGTTAAAGATTAGATGTAGTATAAAATATATTCTTGAAATATCTAGTATTTTGGATAGTATGAATCATCATATTCTAACATAGTTTAACAATACTTGTATTAAAGTAATCAAGCTTGGTTTTTATTAGTTTGATACTATTAAAGAGGTTTGAAATTTTTTAAAAGTTTGTTATTTTGTATTTGGTGATTTTGATAAATTTCAATTTATAGACGACTTTATAACATGTAACAGTACACATGACCGAACTATTCATAATTATTTAATTGAAATATAAGAACTTTGGCATCTGTTGACACTTGAAGACCTTACTTAGCCTAATACTCAACTTATCACCAATGCTTTAAAAGTTAGACCGAACATCAATCTAGTCAAACAAAAGATTTAAAATTTAGAGGTTCAATCAATATATAATAAACATTATAGGAATAAGTAAAAATAAAATATTTTATTGAAATAAAAAATATACCAATGTCTTTTAATGTATAATGAACTAATAATAAATCAAATATAATAATTCAAACAAAATTTGAATCAAAGATAAAACTTAGAATAATAATAAAAATTAATATTGTATTTTTGAAGGAGGTTGGTTATGTCTCACTATCGTTAAAAGTTCTAAATTCTCTAAAGCTATCTAATGAATCATAAACCTTGCTTTCATTCAAAGTATTTGCATTAACTTCTTTTATTACATTTAAATAAATTACAAATTAGTAATGTATAAAATTATTATCTATTTTAAATTTGTAATAAATTATACCTTTAATGTTAACTATGATCAAAATAAGATATGATGACCACCGGTAGATGTTTTTAATCCATTTGTTATATTCTTACTAAGTACTCTAAATACATAATAGAGAAATTATAATGTCAATAATAAAATAAAATTAATGAAAAATAAAAATAAATCAATATAAGACATGTTCTTCATTCTCATATTATAAGTAATGTAAACAAGGTCATTAAGTATTTAATGTTCTAAACGATTTTGTTTTTCTGCATGAATATGTTCAAAAATGCTCTAATTACGTTCATAATCTAACGTAGAAGTTATTTGATTGAGTAATCTAATAATGAGTTATCTCAATGTTGGAGCACTTTCATCAAATAATCTCCATCATTCATCTATATTTTAAATTAATATTTATGAGAAATAAAAATATAATATTAATAAGTAAAGTATGAACTATAAAATATAAAAACTTACCATGTTGCATTTTTTCTTATCATAAGTTATCTCTTAGCAGATAATCTAGCAAAAATCTATAAGTCTTCACGATACAATTTAATTTCATTAGTTGCTTATAATTGCTCTTCAATAAAGAAAATACCTTTGAATTCAATCTCATCAAAGAGACCGCCTATAATATCATTTATACATCTGTCCCTACTACATAAGCAATAAGGATTGTAAAAGCAAGTTGCGAAGTGTTTCCTGTGAGTAAGATGCTTATCCTGTCGTTAGTCAAGAATATCAATACAAGGTTTATACAATTTCTCATTCTCTTTAAAAAAGACTTATAATTATTTTATGAGCTATATACATGCTATTATATATATAGACACACAACAAAGATGGTTTCTCGTCTGAGTTAATAATCCTCAACAAACTTATACGTGAAGTCACAATCTTCACAATGATCAAATAGGCATCCCAAAACCTATAATTTGGAATAATAGTACAAATTTCTTTTTCTTTCGCACTATTTGATAACTTACGACTTGAAATTTTTTTACTTGTTACTAAATTTGAAGTAGTTTATGTTTATAAACACTTTTCAAAGTAATAAATATCGCTGCAAATCTAGTAGTAGCAGGACACGCAATCTCAGCCCAATCATCTTTCTTTCTTAACCAAAACAAAAATACAATATGATTATATACAAAAATTATAATCTTAGATGCAACTGAAGCAAGACTAGAAATATGATCTATACTATCAATATCTTTTAAAATGAGATTTATATAAAGAGCTCATACTTTGATAGTAATAAGTACCAAGCTGATATATAATTAGCTACATTATTTGTAACAAAATGCACAAAATTCTTTGGTCCAACCCTATTAGATAATTTGAGAAAATAATTCAGATAAAGTATGGACACTTTTTATCATATCAAAAGCATCAACAAAATTGATAAAAGTTGTTTCAATATTATAATAAGCCAAGAAATTAGTTAAGGTTCTTTGTCTTTGATTAGTCTACCTATCTGCTAATAGTAGTATATCCTATTGTTTCCAACTAGAGTTATATGTATCCACAATCAACTAACATCCCTTTTTTAAATCTTGAAATAAAGGCACACAAATCTCATAATAAGAAGGTTTTTTAAATCCTAGACATATCATTATTGTAGCATCTATTCATTCTTGAAAATAGGGTGAATTCAGAGCATTTAAAGGAATACATAAATGATAAAATTATTTATCCCATACTCATTTACATTGCAAAATAGCATCCTTATCAACGAAAACACTTTTTAAACTAGGTTTAAAACCAGGAGTAGTTCTTGGAGGAAAACAAAAATCTATGTCAATAATATCTTTTCTTTTTCCTTCCTTTAATACCTATTGTGCTTCATCATCTCTAAAAGATACATTAAGAGACTTTATTTTCTTTTTTGTTTTACTAATTGCCAAAAATAATTTTCAAACCTCTCACATACATCAATTGTTTTTTTTTTCAAGAAGTAATATTATCCTTTGTTAAAGTAGTGCTCTAAAGGCAATTACCTTTAGCACTTTTTTACAAACTTTATTTTGATTAATAAAGCGAAAGGTAATTTTTCATTAATTTGATGTTTGTTTATTTATGACTTGATATTGATCTTAAATTGAATTAATGAAGTTGATATAAAACATTACACAAAAGAAATCATGATGAGATCATGATAATGAGATTCCTATCACATGTAATTGTGTTAGTATCTAAATTATCCCTAGTCACAGGATTAATAAGATAGGAAATTATTAATTTAGATAGACTAGCACATATTATACCCCTTGATTTGATCAAGCAGTGGATCTCACAAACTCTAAGCATGAGATGTTTAAAGTTAACATGTGGATGCTTATTAAGAGTAGTAAGTACATCGGATGGACCGCTATGAAATTATCATATGAATGATCTACCAAATGTCAATGATTAATCTCATCATAGCAATGATGCAAATATCCTTAGACTTGAGGTACTAAAGGATATCTTAGATACTGATCTTCTGCTTTGACATCATTCTTTGTTACCTCAAGACGAGGTCACTCTTAGGGCAGTGATTGGGTACAACTAATGGTACTCAAAGGTAATTGGGCAACCAATAAAGGATTCACCACTCCTAATAGAAGGAGATGATACCCGTGGCCTCTTGTCGAGGTCATTACTCAGGAGTCTCTAGCCAGAGCAGTTATGTGTCATGAAGAGAGTCTTCAATGACAAAGTAATGAGATCTCAGGATAAGAACTAACATCACTTGGACTAGATGTGACGTAGTCAGTCCAGTGGGAGTTGACACATAACCCATACTCTAAACCAAGTGGGGTATAGAATGGTAAAGGGACGAATTGAATAATAATTGTCTATAGAAAGGTTCATAAGTCAAATAATTAACTATCATTGGAGTCAACTTGTCTTCAAGGAATAGTCGACTAGTACCAACGTTTTTATGAAAATTTCATCTCCGCTCTTCGAATAGTCGACTAATATGATGATAGTCGACTAGTCCACTTATCCATGATGTTAATAGACGACTTGCAACATGCTGGTCGACTTGTCTCAAACTCCAACTGACAAATATGATATTATTAGTCGACTTGCAACATGATGGTTGACTAGAACTGACTCCAACTTACAGGTCTTATTGTCAACGTACATATCTCACATAATCTTCAATCTAATTTGTTGAGATGCTAATTTGAATTATCTGCACATTATTTATCTCTTGCACGTTGAAGATATGTCAACCTTGATTTGCACAAATCTTTTATTTGAATTTCAATCCAAATACCTGAAATTATTTCTTAACCAATTCTATAAATTTTATTATTATCAAAAATTTTATTATTATCAAAACATAGAAGGATTTAATTTGTCAACCTCCATTGGTCCAACACCAAGTAGATCTCTTCGTGTGGTACATAAACAAGCATTTTAGCCTCAGCACTGTTCCCTCGATGAAATTATGTTGTAAAATGGTAGAACTTCTTCTAGCCAACTTTATTGATGACTAATTGGCTATACTTATAAGCATGTTTTAGTAATACAGAAGAAGTATTTAGAAGTGGTCCAAACTATAACAAAATTTTAACAACTTTTTGGACAGCTGAGAATAGTAGCTATAGACTACAAATGGGCTTGGGTTATTATTTGAACTTCATATGTGTATGATCCAATAGACCCATATTCTAGAGAATTCTTTTGTTGCATGATGTCTAAGTTTATAGAGTGTTCTTGCACATCTCTCACCTTCTCCTCTTTCTGCACATCTCTCACTTTCTCTGTATCATCCCCCCATAAGTTGGAAGACATTGTGGATTCCAAACTTAGTGAGAAGTGAGTCGAACTGGGGTTTGGGTAAAGCCTTAGTGAAAATATCAGCGAGTTGAGAGTAAGAGGCAACTGGTAAAAGATGAG
>JAOQMP010066342.1:0-10347 GCA_027563575.1 Erythroxylum pedicellare | reverse complement strand
CAAAAATTACAAGCCTTCTATAGGGTAAAATTTGTGTTATGACTTCAAGGGAAAAACTGGATTGATCTAGGCTGAACAAGGCCAAATTGTCTTCTAGAAAGTTGTTGGTCTTTCTGTTAGCTTTCCAATAGTATGTAGTATGATATTTTTAGACCTCTGGATCGAGAATTATGCTACTTAGAAAAGGAAATGATTAGAAGTGTAAAGACGTATCGTCTATAATGACGTCATATCATCTGTGATGACGTGATTCATCTTAATAGATGTATCGTCTATAAAGATTTATCGTCTATAATAACGTTATATCGTCTGTGATGATGTCATTCATCTTAAGAGATGTATGGTCTATAAAGACGTATCGTCTGTGATAACGTCATCGTCTATAAAGTTATATCGTCAGTAAATACACTTCATCTTAAGACTTTGTTTCGTCTTAAGTTGACCCCGCATCGGTTAAGACTTTGCTTCGTCTTAAGTTGACCCCGCTTCATCTTAAGAGTTGCATCATGTTAAGTTGACTCGGGTTTCGTATGTATTTGTTTCATATGCTCTTGGGCTTCGTCTACCCTTTTTACTTCATCTGCTTTTTGTTTCGTCTACCTTTTTTGCTTCGTCTACTTTTTGTTTCGTCTGCCCTTTTTGCTTCGTATACTTCTTGTTTCATCTTCTTTCTATTTCATCTACCCTTTTGCTTCTTCTGCTTCTTGTTTCATTTGCTTTCTGTTTCGTGTACCCCTTTGCTTCATCTGCTTCTTGTTTCATATGCTTTTTGTTTCATTTACCCTTTTTGCTTCGTCTGCTTTTTATTTCGTCTGCCCTTTTTTCTTCGTCTACTTTCTACTCATGTGACCTAAACTTCTCCTTCTGTACACTGTTCATTTGATGTTATTGTCTGCTCCATTTTAGCAGACGATAGAATTTGTCTTCAAAGCCTTTATAGAAGTTGCAGATCTTGAAATCCTCTTTCGAACCCTCTTAAAATGACCTTGATCTGAAAACCCTAGAGCAAGTTATGTTTGCCCCAAGATAGGTGCAATATGATTGAGGTCAAAACCCTATTTGATTCTTTCAGCTGTAACTTCGTTATCCGACCTCCAAATAAGATGAACCTCGTATCTAGATATACTAGAGATATAGAGCTATCAAAAAATCTGAAGGAACAGACCAGTCTCTAAGATGTTCAATATCTGCAGGAATGTTGAGCATAGAATATTTGCTTCAGTATAAGAAAGATTTGGAAGAGATAGGGCCCGATACTACGATATTAAGAAATAAGGATGAACCGAGGATGATTAATGAGGGTTAAGTGGGAATAACCTTGCATGGTAACAAGCACAAGCACACGTCTTATGATAAGGAATGTGGGCTCCAAAATTGGGGTCCAAGACAGTTATGGTATCAAAACAAGAAAAAGATTCGATGATGGTTAAGGATACCTCATTAGAAATAGTTTAGTTTTTATGATTTCGTAAGAGTTGGGTTCCAGAAACGGTGCCCAACCTTATGTTATCTGAGCAAAAGTTGGGTTTCAAAAACGGGACCCAACACTTTAGTTATAGTAAACTTTCTATAATTAATTTTGTGCACTTAAAGATATATATGAGATCATCCTTTAACTTTAGAGGCAATTTGTTATGCAATATTACATTGAACACTACAACATACTCTTTAATTTATTTTTAGAGATAATCTCCCTAAATTTTTTTACATATGATGACATCTAAGCTATTTTTTTGAAGAAAGGTGTATTAATGTGACTTTTTGTAGATATCTAGGATTTTCTTAAAGTTTTCATCATCCTTCCATTTTTTTCAATCTGTGCAGGTATGGAACAGGTGGCATATATTATGGCTTCAATTTAAGCTCTACATCAGATTTAGATGAGAACGATGCCATTTTGCTTATAATTCCTTTGTTCTCTTTCTTTTTCTCAAGGTTCTCTAACTTTTTCACTTCCTTCTCTTAAACATCATCAAAATCAAGTGTGTTTTTTTTTACCTATTTTAAGATTAATGATTAACACTTAATATCCAGGATTCACCTTAGTATTACAACTATTTGCTTATTTTATGAAAAATTTAAGTGATTCCTGCACCTTAGATTATAAGTGATGGAGAAGGGGTCGTTCTTTATAGCTTGTTTACTCTATAATTAGCCATGTAATTTAATTCTTTACAATAATTTAAGGTTATCTTTACATTATTATATTTATGGGTAAAATGCCTATACATGGCATACTGCCTACCTCCTTATTGTCTTTGTTATATTTTAGCAACATCTTCACCTAATTTGAAAGAAAAGTTACTTATGATGCTGGGTCTGAAGATGCTTAAACCTTAAAAAGTGAAGCTTTTGACTTTACCTTTTCAACCTTATTTGATGAATTTCTATCTAGGATTTTGATGATCAACTTGACATGCTCAGTAGTCTTTATATATATGGTCCCTTATGTTACAGTGTTAACTAGACTTTGATATGTACGTGTAAGGCCACTATAGAAGAATTATATACCTAGTTGTAAAGAATAATAACAGTGTGGGTACCAGGTAATAAAACCTATGTATCATTCCTAAGATTTATGTAATGCTTTGCCTTATTTGTATGTAAACTTTTGAATTTTCATCGTCACTTCAATGGTCTTCTGTGAAGGGAAAAATCATAACATAAAGAAATCACAAACTTGTCTAATTCCTCTAAAGAATCCACCTCAATCAATTGCAGTCAAGTTTTTTCTTAATCTCTCATGTAATTAATAAAGCACAAATCTAAAGATGTTCTTTTGTAAGCCTATTCAATGGAAATGTTTACATAACTTAACAAAATTCTTTACCAAACATGACTATGTCTTCCCCAAATGATCCACTAAATGATAGTAGCCAGTGAAGATGGACTTGTTTTAACTCGTAGTTCCTCTCCTTTTAACTCAACCTTATAAATGATGAACTTGGTAATAAACACCAACATCTTAATGTCCCTATGCAGATCTTGTATGGATGCTATTGGTCCATACTAATAACAGTGTTGTCTCAAATCACAACCATCTGATTTCTTCTTCTTACTTTGGGCTTTATGCAAGTCTACTCAATTTTATGATTTTCTAGAAGTAGGTCACCAAGTTATCACTCCTAAATCTCCTATGTCGTATAAAATTCCTAAAACATTAAAAGAAAAACTAGAATAAAAAAAATAGTAAGAAAATTTTCTTGGCAATGACACCAAAACTTGATTGAATATATCTATAAGTGCACAAAATCAATTGTATAAAGTAATAAAAACTGGATTATTTTAGAGTATCAATCCGATAAGGACTATATTAATATGCTTATTAATCATAGTCAAATAAAGAAAATAAAGACAAAAGATTTAATGAAAGTAAATAAATCAAGGTAATTAAATAACAAATGAAATCAAGATAAAAGATGTTAGGTTCTATAGTTCACTTATGTGAATTATCATGCAAGATTGAATATTAAGGTTAAAATAACAGTTAACCTAATATATTTATGTCCTTTCTTATGTCACAAAGATAAATTCAATTAAGGAACTAACACCTCTTGCATATGCAATTAACTTGAATCAAATTTATTAAAATAGTTAATCTATTTAATTATCTTTGTAGTTTAAAAATCTCTTCCTTTAAACCTAGAATGTTTATTCTCTTAAACCAAATATTATACTTCTCCTCTCAATCCTTCGTGCAATATTTAAGATTATATTTATAATGACCAATCACAAACTCAATAATTAAGATCAAAGAGAATAAATTCGATAAAAAAAGAATTCATTTTACATTAATAATTCAAATATCCATCAAAACCACATCCCTACCCCTAACTAGGTACCTAGCTAATAAACATAATGAAAACTAAATAATATAATAATAATCTTAACATAAAAGAAGTAAAGAAGAACAAGAAAGAACAACATATCACAATTGCATCAAACTTAAGGTTAACCTCTTTCACTTCCCATGTTAAAAGACCTTAAAACAATCACTAATACTTAAGGTGACTATTATGCAGCTCCAAAAGCTCCTATAAAGAACCCTAAGAAGTTTCTTATAAATTAAGGTTGCATAAAATGTCCCTAAGATGACTGAAATTAGGTTTTTTTTTATACATTTTTTGTCGAACATGCTTTCACACTGGTACAATTTTGTTTTGGAACTTCATTTGTAAATAAACATGAACAATATGGTTCTAATATTATAGATCTCAAAAGTATAAGCTTAGGTGTCTCTCTAACTATTTTTCCCTCTAACCCTCTCTAACTTCTTTGGCCTTTAGACCCCTAGAAATTTCCATTTCTGGAAACAAATATCTCGTCTCTAGATTCTTTCCTCTCCTAAAATAGATCTTCATTTTCTACTATTAATGTTCTACCTTAATAGAGAACCTCTTGAAGGCTTTATACATTAAGAAAGACATGTTAACTATCTCCCATAAATTGACTTTGGAATACTTCCCAAAACTCTCTAAAAATAAAAAAGAAAAAAAAAGTATGGAGAAACTTCTACTACAGTGGTTATGGAAGAGAATGTCAGGACTGAGCTTTGCAAAGACTCTAAATAACCTAAAGGAGCAGGGAAAAACAAACTATACCTTCAACATAACAAAGGAATGCTCAAACATTTCCAAAAGGTGATGATGGATGGAGTGCTCACCCCTCATATAATGTCTCAAAGTAGGAGCAAATGCTTAGTCCATAGCATTGGTAGGATTTTTCTGTAATAGAAAAAAAACCAAATTTCCCTATTTTCCACGCATAGGCTACTATAAGATGGGGTAAAAAGGGGTGGGAGAAAAATATGTTGATGGATGATAGTTCATCCCTCTTCAAGTTCTCTTTAGAAAGCTACCTGAATGAAATAATTGAGCAAGGCCCATGGCATTTAGGAGGATATCCAATGTTTATTCAAAAGTGGAAGCTATGATTATATTATGATAGAGGTTATATTGACCTATTTCCTATAAGGTAAACTTTCATAATGTGCATTTGGAGTTATGGATAATTTAGTGATTAAGCTTCCACAGTAGCTCACTTGGAAAGCCAATTTGTATGGATTCATAAACTGCTAATATAGAAAGGATTTATTTTGTAAAAAATAGATTAAAATAAGGAGGAACTTGGATTCACCTGATAACTTACTAGTTTTAAAACTAGGAGAGGATGGAGAATTAGAGAGTATTGATGTTCCTATCATTTATCTATGGAAACCAAACCTATCTAATAGAAAATGGAAGCCAACAAGGAAAGTATTCAAACTAGGTTGACATGATCAAGATGGGTTTAAATATTTAAAAAAAGACTTAAAAACTAGTAAGGAAAACCTGACAGAGGAAGAAATGACAACAATTGGTGAAAATAAAGAAATGATATAAGCTGAGAATGACTCTAGAAATTATGGATATGATGTGGAAGCTAAAGATTTAATTACCAACTCTATGAGGAAATCAACTAGAAGAAAGAGGAAGAACAAAACTAAAGGGGATAACCCCTTGATGACAATTTTGTTATGGAATGTTAAAGGGTTTAACGATCATCTAAAAAGAGCAATGGTTAAGGAGATTATTTTAGAACAGAGGCCTTCTATTTTATGCTTCTCAAAACTAACATAAAATCACCACAGATGCAGGATGACATAAAACTTCTGGTAGAAGAATAGGAAGTTATTTTTAAACATTCTTCATATTATAATAGAAGATTAATGTGCCTATATAAATCAAACAAGATAACTGTTCAAGTAGTTGAGGAGAGTGATCATCATATTCATTTAAAATTCCAAATGGATAGAGTGAATTCAGCTTTCGATCTAACACTTATCTATGCTTCAAACTTTTATTTCCAAAGAGAGATCCTATAGGAAAATATCCTGTCTATTAAAGTTGTGATTTCAAATCCATGGCTTATAATTAGAGATTTCAGTTGCATCCTAGCAGCCCAGGAATCAGATAGGGGAAAGATGCTTAATATAGGAACAAAAGCGGAGTATATCTTAGCTTTTTTTAAAAAGAGGATATAGTATATTTTTTCTTTATTGGCATACTACTAACTTGGTCTAACAAATAGCAATGAAATATGCTAATAAGGAAAAAAATTTGATCATGCCTTGGTCAATCAAGCTTGGTTAGATCTTTTCTTTTACTCCTTTTCTTTTTTTTGTGAAAATTCATTCTCAGGTCACTCATACATCCATATTAAGAATCTCATTAGTTTAAAGAAGTATGAAGTTCCATTCAAATTCTTCTATGGTCTAACTCAACAAGAAGGATTCCTAGAAATAGTTCAAAGCTGTTGGAAACAAAATGTTGCAGGATACAAATATTACCAACTTTTGTAGAAACTCAAGAAGGTGTAATACGCTCTCAAGTCCTTTTCCAATAATCAAACCAAAAGGATCATTAAAACCAATTTAAAGCTAATAGAGGCCCAAGAAGCTTGCTAAAAACATCCTTTCAATAATTTCTTAAGAACGAAATAAGCTTAAAGTCTTAAATAACACTAAGAGGCACTAAATATGTACATTTCCAACTTAAAACAAAAATCTAGAGTGAATTGATTAAGGGATGGAGATTTAAACATAAAATTATTTCATGCATCTCTACAAGCAAAAGGGAACATGAACAAGATTGTAGAACTTAATGGCAATTTGGGGAACACATTCTCTTACCAGCCTTCCTTGCAAAAGTTTGCTAAGGATTTCTTCTTGAATTTGATGGGAATAGAAGAGGCATTAAAAAATGAATTCAACCTAAGCTGTTACTTTGATTTTTCCATAAGTCAAGATGTCAGGGATTGTTTGATTTCTCTATTCACTAATCAGGAAATCAAAGAAGTGTTATTTAACTTGCATCTTTGAAAAAGACTAGGCTAGGTAGGCTTTTTACATCTTTCTTTTAGAAAAGCTAGGAGATCACTAGCAATCTATTTACAAAAATAGTTCTAGAATGCTTAGCATATCAAAAATGTTGAAGGAGCTATGATAATTGTTAATTATATCATGTTTTAGGGCATAGTTTGATATGTAATTGGTCGTTAATTCAATCATTTAATATGTCTTTACATTAGAATTGTGTTAGTTTGTCAATTATTTATGTTTTAAGTGTTTTATGGGTTAGTATAATTCTTGGAGCTTAAATATTATATTTTTAAGGTACCTTGATATGTTTGCTAGTGTTTTATGGTCAACATCAAAGAATGGAGAAGTTTTGGAGACATTTATGTCTAAAAAATGGCCCACGATCGTGGTATATCAGGGCACGATTGTGATAGAAGCTTTAGATTTGGCTCACGATCTTAGCCTACATGCTACGATCATGATAGAAGCCACGATTGTAGCAGAAGACTTAAATGTGAGCCATGATCATGGCCTATATCCAATAGATGCATAGAAACATACAAATGCCAAGTTTCGAGGGATTTTTTAGACCTTTCGGACCTCAAAACAACCCTAAGGTCACCCAAAACACAAAAGGATATAACAAGAACAAGAAGAGAGAGAGGAAGGAGTTTTTGCATCAGCCATTTTAAGAAAACCTAGAGAGAAATCATCGAAAGATGGAGGAAGAGAAGAAGGAAGAGAGAAGGGGAGAAGAAGGTGACTTGAAGTACTTCCCGAATTATGAGGTTTCTCAACGTCGCTACCTCCCATCATCCATTTAGCTTGTATTTCCTATTTAGTTTTAGTTTTATTATTATATAGAATTGGATTCAACAGTTGATAATAGGATCTATAATGTTGACGATGTTCTAAAGTCACCTTTGGACTTTTATTCTTGAATTAATGAAAATCAGATTGTTTATATGTTTATTGGATTTTGTTATGTTTAATTCTTTGATTGCATAATTTGATAATAAAATAAGAGGTTGAATCTGATAAAAAATGATTAAATTGGAGACTAACGAGAGTTAGGTGATTTCGTAGAAACCATAATTAAATTAGATTGGTAGTTTGTTCAAAGAGAGATCTCGTATAGGTTTCTGATAGTTTATTAGAGAACTTCGGAACTAATTAGGGTTTTCGATAAATTGTGAATTGAGAGATTGCAACCCCCATAATCTGATTAGGGTTTACGATTTAGGGTTAATGGTTATAACTTGAGAGAGAGTAATCAACCCTAGGATAGTCTAGAACCAATAGTCCAATAATTCATAATTAGTTAGGTTAACATTAAAGATAGGTAAAATTCCCGTTCTCTCATTTGATAATTTCCTTAGGTTGATTTTTAGGTGTGTGGCAATTACTTAGTAATTAGTATTTTATGTTTGATTCTTAATTTGATTGATTGAATTAAAATCTCGTTTTAGTTTTGTTGCATTTGAAATTTTTTATTTGTTACTTGCCTTAGATTTTAGGATTAAATTAGCTCCCTCCTCGTGGGATTGACACCTTTGGTACTACACTAATGAACCATGTGCTTACGGATTATTAAGGATTAATAACTAAAACTTACGCATAACCTAACCATCTAATCAAATTTTTGGCATCGTTGTCAGGGAGGCGATTAGTTTAATTCTTTAGTCTGATGCTTTTTCACCTTCTTTTGAAAAAAAAAAAGAAGTTGGGCATAAAGTAGATAACACATCAACTTGGATATCACTAGACAATAATGGGGAATCTCAAGAGTTGAATACTAATAAGAGATAAAAGGAATGATCATGAAGGATGTATATTATAGGGAGCAAAGGACTCTTGAAAATTTCAATAAGCCTCAATTTAGTTGGGGAAATCATCATCCTTATATGAACCTGTACAACAGTGTAAGTACTCACATGAGATATCAAAACCTATTTGAATTTTAGCAACATGAGTCTAGTTCATGGGATTCTAAATTGGACAAAATCATGGATAAACTAACAAATATAGAAGAGAACTAGAAGAGATTGGAAAAGCAATTTGATTAAGTAACGAAAAATTATGCCTGTTCTATTCATAATCTGGAGATTCAAGTATGACAACTTTCTTGTGAATTTTGTAAGAGAAGTGTGGAAGACTCTCTAAGCAATATGTAATTATATCAATGAGAGCAATATGAGGCAATCACATTTAGAAATGGGGAAGAACAAGCAAGTGGAAGTCCATGTTAAACCCTATCTTGTAGAAGACCAAGCGATAAGGAAAGAGGATGAAGAAACGAATGACAACTCTCCCTATTATTCCTTAGATCTTAGTATACCATGCTTGAACATCTAAAAAACTTAGGTAGGTGTCCATGAACATAACTTCATCATTCAGATTAGTGATGACCAAGTGACATTGAACATGAATGATATATTAAAGAATCTGGAGGAGGGTGATGCATTCAGAAAAAATGATATGTATGAATCTTTTAAGGAACGAGAGGATGAAGAACAGTTGACAATGGACATCAAGTTTGAAGAACCTATGGAAGTCTCTATTCAAGAAGATAAAGAAGAAGAAGAGATGAGGGTGAAAGAGGAAGAACCAAAAAGAGAATAACTCACCCTTTTACTGGGAAAACTGCTAGATTCCATAGAAGATTAAGGGAGTTTTGTTATTCCCTATTTAGTTAACAATTTGCTTGAAAAATGACATTACTGAGCTTAATTAGTTTTCATAATGTTATCAATATGTTCCTTCTGATTATTTTGCAATTTTTAGCTTACTTATAAGCTACAAAAATGATGTTAAATGAAAAGGGTGGAAGCAAGCTACTCATAATTGATCTCGACTGAGTTTCTAAGAGTAGAGAGTCAAGCTAATGATGTTAAAAGTAGCGATATATGGGAGGCAACCCATGGATTAAAATTACTAGTTATTTATTTGATATTAAATAGTTTGAATTTTGTAGTTAGGTTTTTTGGTTTCCAAATAAGGTCAGGAAGGCCTAGGACTTTGACATGAGTTAGATGATTAAGGAAGTAAGCAAAAAAGAGTTAAAAGAGCTATGAAAGAGTTAGAAAATTTAGCACCCCCTTACCACAGGGCACACACCGGGACGCCCGCAGGTTATTCCGGTACATATCCTCCGATAAGGGTGAGCTACGAAAAAGCACTACAAACACTCCATTTTGCATCATAATAAAACATTAATATAAAAATCGCAAACTTTTTTAAACCCAAATTTTTTTTCTTGCTCGTTTCATTTCATAGAAACCAAAAGTTTACACATCTGTCAGTTTTCACAGTCTGTACAACACTCCAAAACCCTACTACAATATGCTACATGAAAGAGGGGAAATACTGCAGATCTATCTCGGTCATCCCAGAAGTCCCACCTGGCCGACCTGTGAGCCATGACTTCTCCCACCAAAATGATTTACGCGGCTCGAAAAGTCCCTCTGGAGCTAGGAGTCTACTCTCGGTCCTGAAAAATATGTTGCAAT
>JAOQMP010066341.1:0-10347 GCA_027563575.1 Erythroxylum pedicellare | reverse complement strand
AAATGAGTAAAGTTTAAAACCATAATTGCATGATATAAAGTAAAGCAGAAGCCACTCTTGTACCAAGTCCCCTTCAACAAAGATCAGAAGTGTAACAACCATAGAAATTCTTTTATGTAGAGAAATTTGTGTTGCTAGTAATATTTCACAAACAACATAGGTCATTTTCAGAGATCCAGTAGCATGCATTCAAATAGATATGACTCACGAACACTAAATACATGCATTCAAATAGAAAAAGAAAAGAGGAAAAAAATTCAAAATCAAAGTAGCCCAATCACACACATCCCACCAGTTTAAAACCTCTAACGCTTGGTCATTGTCTTCTTCTTTGAAATGCTCCTAATGCCTTCTTCCTTGTCTTTCTTGCTGCGGAATCAAGAAAAATAAAAAAATTTGGAAGGTCAATAAAAGATTGAATCTTTGGCAGATTTGTTGGAAGTTGTGGTAAAATTATTGAATAGGGGTGTGTTTTGGGCCTTTCGGTGTTGGGGAAGAGGGTTTAAGGTATAACATAGGTATGAAATAAGCACACCTGGTTTGGAGTAACGTGAGTTGTTGACGGAGAGAGGGTGCCTTTGTGTGACCAAAAGGGGCGATTGTAACAGAACAAAGACAGAAGACGCGTCTAAGAGGAAGATGGAAGAAGTAAAGCGGGAAGCAAAATTAAAAGAAGAAGTCGACGTTGGCTTGGCTCAGGCAGAGGAGACGTTGGCTTGGCTTAGGTAGGAGATGTTAGTTTTAGTTAAAACGTCGACGTTTTAGTTTTGGTATAGAATAGGTACAGAATTAGTGGGACAGACGATCTGATGCCAAAAATTTGACGCCGAGCTGTTGGAAAAGGATTGCTGACTTTGAGTCAAAGTTTGACGTGGAACAATTTGGTTTTAATTTGTTTGCTTATTGATATTAATATAATTATATTTTATTATTATATTAATATCAATAATATTAATATAACTATTATCTCTCTTCTAAAATTAAGATAGATAAGAGTTAGGTGGTTTGGACATGATAAAAGGAGACACCCAAATGCTTTAGTGAGAAAATATTAGAAGATTGCACTTATAGATTGTAAAAGATAAAAAGGGAGGCCTAAGAAAAATTGAGGTGAGGTGATCAAGAATGATTTAATAATGTTGGAACTTATCAAGGACATGATCTGCGTAGAAAACTTGAACGTACTAAGATATATATAAAGGATCCTTCGTAAAGAGATTCTTGTGGTTCTCATAAGTTTTTAAAGTATTTCCTCTTGTAGTTAGCCTTGACTTGTAAATAGGTAATACTTACCTCTTAGTGATTTAACCTAAGCCTTTTTTCCTTACCTACCTTGATTTTATTTTTATTTATTATTATTATTATTATTATTACTACTACTACGATTACTACTATTACGACGACTGCTACTACTATTACTATTATGACAACCACCACCACCACTGCTACTACTACGATGACGATTACTACTAAAACTATTGCTGCTGCTACTACTACTACTACTACCACCACCAACATTACTACTGCTACTACGATGACGACTACTACTACAACAACAACTACTACTACTACAACAACAACTACTACTACTACGACTATTACAACTACGACTATCACTACTACTATGACTACAACGACGACAATTACTACTACGATTACTACTATTACTATTACTATTACTACTATTTTTTATATTATTATTATTATTAAAAAATTATCATATAGCTTTCCAACATTTTAGAGTGGTTAATTTTTTGTTCATATACTTCATGAATCTGGTTCGACTCATATGAGCATTCATTATTAGTCTCAATTATAGTATAAAATAACATTGGAACGATATTGAAAATAAACTTAACCTAGGGCTTTAAATGACTAAAAAATTTAGTTGAACATAAAATAAGTTTTAACCCTATTTTAAATAACTATAAAAATATTTAAACTTCAGCATAATTTTCAATGTGTGGTAGGAACCCTTCTCACTCACCCCAGTCTTCAAGAAAGCATAAGACTTAAAAATACAAGCATTTTATAAGATGATCAGGAATTTTGCTTAAAATAGTATCTCTTTCATCATCTGTCAGTCCCTCTATCTTACCCAGCAAACCTTCTAACTCTTCAACTCTTTGTTGAATGATCATTTCGGTCCCAATACTCTTACACAATTATTTTCCCACCTCTTTCATGTAACCACCCATCAACTTGGTAGTAGCAATAATTAAATCTCCACGGCTTGCTCCACGGCTTGCTTCTCTTATATCATTCTTCTTTTTTCTCCTCTTTGTTGAAATATAAAAGCCATTATTTCATAAAATTGTAAATCAACTTAATTTTCTCTTATGAATATTTTTTTTCACAAACAACTTTTGTTCTTAAGTACAACCAATGTATGGACGTGGGTTGGATATGTGAGAACTATTCGTATTCCTTATAGTAATGATCCAAACGTTATGTTGTTGATAGGTTTTCAATTTCTAGTTTTATGGTAACTTTTGGTGTGCTTGATGGAGCACATTCATATAAGCATTCTTGCAGATTTTTTGAGGTCCCCTAAGTTTCCTTTCTCTTATGAAAACATACACCATAGTAATGGGAATTGAGAGCTTAGAAGAATTTTAAAACGCAGCTCTTCAAGCACAATCAATAATAGTAAGAGGTACTTCGTTTTTCTTGCGCATTTATCTTATATGTTATTCTAATGTATATTATTATTGAATATATGTTAGAATTTGCTTACAGGATAAGCATTCGACTTTTGAGTTAAACTATTCAACCTTAAAGGATGAAAAAGACAAGGAGCTGTCATCTTGCAAATGAGAACCTTTACACCATAACCTTAAATTTATGACAAATTCAATTATGAATTGTTTTCTATGGTTGAGTCACTTTCGATATTTGCTTTATGAAAGGGATTGCATGGGCCATGATCTATAATTACTAGCTGACTTTATCGAAGCAATTTGAAAGCATTCAAATTCACTTGAAGTTGTTATAGTTCCCGAGTTTTACATTTTGTGTATTACATTTTGCTTCATGAAAAAGATTACATGGGGTATTTTCACTGATAATCATAGACCCCTTTTAATTTATATATCTTCCATTAATGAAGCCAAAAGAAACGAAAGAAGAATCCTAAAAACAATGTTTTCATGTACCTGTTATTTAGAAGTTTGGTATAATCTAATCGACGTCCTTAGCGAGCTGGTTTTTAACTTTTCCTATATATATATATGATACTTCTAAAAGTCTGAAATTAAAAAAAAACTAAAATTAATCATCGAAAATTCTCTGCAGAATTTTAGAAGCATTTTGTTGATATAAACGTCTTCTCTTGTCCAAACGTGAAAATCTTGAACATTTTGTGTGGAAAGAAGAGATATAGCTTTAGTTCCCTTCCCTGCCAATCTATGTCTCTGCCTTCATGCAATTCTACACGCACAGCTTTCTATTGAAGTAACGTGAGGATATCATCCTTCGGAATTGTTCAATGCACTTAAGTTCTACGAAATCAGCACTTCTTTTGTTCGTTTATTTGTGGAAGTGGACCACTGGTACACTTCTTTTGTTCGTTTATTTGTGGAAATGGACCACTGGTACACTTATTAGGATGACAAGTATAATATGGCTGAGACAATAATTGAGCCTAATTTCGGAAGAACTTGCACCATACTTTTTATTTTTTGGACCCTTTTAGACTCGATAATGTTAGAAAAAACATGATTTTATTAGAATTTTTAATATGAGTAGAATATAGAGCTCATTAATAAGAATTGAGTTTGGATTCAATCGTTGTCAAGATGACCAAAACTAACCATTTGGTTAGAAGACCCTTATTATTTATTAACCATTTAATTTTTTATTTTTAATTATCGTGGAATACTCTAATACTCCCACTAGGTCTAGATATTCAGTTATCATTTAAAATAAACGTAGCGATAACTAGACTAGATTGCTGAGATTAGACATTAAGAATTCAGACTAGACCTGCTTTAATACTATATTAGAATTTTTAATATAGGTAGAGTATAGAGTTCTTTAACAAGAATGAGGCTTGGATCCAATCATTATTAAGATGACTAAAAGTAACCATTTGGTTAGTTGACCCTTACCATTTCTCTTTAGACCCTCTCAAAATTCTTTACCGAAAGCATTATTAAGTATTATGGGCTGTTGTCCTTTGCAGGCCGTATCACATTCACGCAATCGGTCATCGCAGCCATTCCTAGCTATACTATGCAGACGGTCCGCCTGCCCCGCAGTCTATGTGATCGACTGGAGAAACTTATGCGTCAATTCTTGTGGGGATTGTCTTCAGGACATCTACGGATGCACTTAGTGAATTGGGACGCAGTTTGTCAACCCAAAGAGATGGGAGGCCTTGGCATTAGGAAAATTCGGGCTACTAATGATGCTTTCTTAGCCAAATTAGGTTGGACTTTGATTTCCAAGCCTAATGCTTTCTAGGTCTAGATTCTCTCAGCTAAATACAAGTTCGATACCAACAACATCCCTCCCTCTATTGACACCAAAGGAGGATCCATGATCTGGAAAAACATCCAAGCTACTTGGCACCTGGTGCTCTAGGGCCTTAAATGGATGATTGGCGACGGCACTCAAACTCGTTTCTGGCTTGATCCATGGGTGGAGGGTGTGGGGCCTCTTATCTCCCACACTATCTCCCCTATTCCCTTTTATTCTACTACCCTCTGTGTCAGTCACCTGGTGGACCTAGAGGGCAATTGGGACTGGGCCACATTTCAAACTTGTCTCCCATCGAGGATTTGTCGCCTCATCGCTGGAACTTTCCCTCCGAGGCTTTTCCTTGGATATGATAAGCTTATATGGGGCCGCTCCGACATTGGGCAATTCACCGTAGCTTCATCCTATAACATGGTACTGGAGCATCCTAACTACGCTACCGACGGGCTCTGGAAGATTATCTGGCAATGGAAGGGCCCCCAACGCATTCGCTCCTTCTTCTGGTTTCTTGCACACGATCGACTCCTCACTAACCAACAGCATGTTCGACAGCATCTCACGTCTAATGGTTCGTGCTACCATTGAGGCCTCGAGGAATCTGCGCAGCATACTATGTGCGACTACGACAAAGCCCGCCAAGTGTGGACCTCCTACCCCCTCACGTGGTCAATGATGGGTTCTTTACTCTGCCCACGCGTCAGTGGCTCCGAACCAACCTCCTACAGGACCGCCGAGTCTTTGGCCAGGATTGGTCGATACTGTTTAGAGCCACGTGTTGGCTCCTCTGGACATGGCGTAATATGACCCTTTTTGATGATCAGTTCACTTGGTCGAACTCACCCACTTCCATTCTTGTTTCTTTTGCATCTTGGATTCAACAATCCACTACTTGGCATGGCCCACCAGACACAGGATATTGCCCTCGCCAGGCCCGTCAACCAGAATGGTGCACCCCACAGCTCAGATAGGTCAAGTTAAACACGGACGGAGCGTGCAAACCATCCTCGGCATTTGCCACAGCAGGAGGCATTCTAAGGGATAGTACCGACAATTAGCTTGAAGGTTTCGTACAGAACCTCGGATGGTGCTCACTAGTGTCTGCCGAACTTTGGGGCATATTTACAGGGCTCATAATCGCGTGAAATCTTGGTCATCATCGCATCGAATTGGAGGTAGACTCGATTGTAGCGATCAATCTCATTTCCTCCTTGGTAAGACGGACTATGATATCCAATCCCATACTTCACGGCATCAACGAACTGCTAACTTGGAATTGGACGGTAATACCTCGACATATATTTCGCGAGAGTAACAGATGTGTCGATTGGTTAGCCGATTATGTAGGGCAATATGATTTAAGAAGTTTTTTTCTTGATACTCCACCCATAGGGTGTCGCACTCTCCTTTTAGAGGATCTCTCGGGAACCTGTTTCTCGCAGCTCATTTTGTAATTAGTCTCTTTCCCTATTATAAAAAAAGTATTATGGGCTCAAACCTATCTCTATATATAAAGCCTAATGAAAAAAAAAGAAATATAAAATTTAAATTTCATTATAATAAACTTATGAGAACTTTTTTTTTTCAGGTGACACATGTAAAGACGAACCTTGATGATCTCAAGCTAGCACAAGAAGAGTGTATTATTCTCTTTAAACAAGGACTTATCAAGCCCACAAGTCTGATTGGGCTTGTCAGGCTTTTTACGTTAATAAATGGCCTTAACGGAAGCGGGGTAAAAAGATGTTAGTTATTGATTACAAACCTCTCAATGCATTCCTGCAAGATTATAAGTTTCCTCTCCCAAAGATCAGTACAAAGGTACTATTTCTTAAGGAAGCTCTTATCTTTTCAAAGATTGATTTAAAAGCAGATTTTTGACAATTGGGTGTTAACCCACATGAACGTTACAAGACGGCATTTTGCATTCCTAATACACAGTACCAATGGACTGTTATGTCACTTAGACTTAAAGTTGCTCTATCACTATGCCAAAGAGCAATGACTAAGATCTTCGAGCCTATTCTCCACGGTGTGTTGATATACATCGATGACATCTTACTATACTCACAGACTTATGAAGACCATAAGGCCTTACTGCAAAAGTTCTTAAATCTTACTAAACAATATGATATTATTCTTTCAAAGGAAAAGAGTCTCATTGGAACCAATGGAATTGAGTTTTTGGGTATCTAGTTCAAGGATGGATTTTATCAGCTAGACCCATATATAGCTCAAGAGCCATTACATTTTTCAGATGATAATCTCAATGTTAAACAGATTCAACAATTCATTGGGATTGTTAACTATATTCAAGATTTCATGCCACGCTTGGAAGACTGCATATTGTCCTTATCCAAGTTGCTAGAAAAGAATTCACCACCTTAGAGTTCATAACAAACTAAGGCCGTTCAACATTTACTGCCGAAATAGCAGATATGTTAGCATCCACTAGCTGTGAATCTTTCTGACAAACGACATCATTATCATTACTATAGTCATGCACCAAAAAAGAGTTCCCTCTCACACAAGCACTTGTTTCCATAGCACACCTGGTTTGCTTTATTGATATTTGCCCTTCCTCGTAGCTCCCAACATATACGTAATTTCATTTCATCTTCTCTTTAGCATTCAATTCTTATTATGGAGTTTCCCTAATATGCTAAAACTCGAAAGACATTTACTCCCATCACCCTTCCTACTACTTTCTCTAAGGTTATGTCTCTTCTTCACAAAAGTCTTTTTTATTATCTTCATCTTACTCTTCTTCATCTTCATATTTCTCCACACCCTGATCTGTTTGATTTTGTGTCACCATATAAAGTGCTTTATCATCTTTATGATAATCTTTCTGAACTTGCATTCTAGCATTTATGGGCTTTATCTACTCAATATGCTTATCTTATTTCTCTCTCCCCTTTATATGTCTATTGACATCTTTCTGATCCTACAAATGCTCATTCTCTGCTTTAGACCTTTCTCGAATGGTTTCAACCTCTTTCTAAATGGAGAATTAAAATGTCCCAAATTCTCACGCAACATCGACTTTGGGATATTCCATTGACTAATCATAATGCTTATACCATTTTTCTTATTTATCGTCCTTACAGTATTACCAAATCAGGATACCTTTGTACTTTTAATCATGTTTAGCTTTGGTGCACTACAACTAATTGGCCAAAACATCAAAAGCTCATGGGAGAGCTTTTAGTTTTTTGGATATTCTCAATTATCAAACTTCTCAAGCCCATTCCATAAGATAAACCTCTTTAGGCCCATATCCTAGAGATTTTCAACTTCCAGAACCCATCTTTCTATCTTCTGGCTGTTGGAATTCTGTTGTCCACTTTACTACCACAGGCTTTCATATCATGGCTGGTGAAATACCTTGTCCTCCAAGCTTTGCACATGATAGACACTCCACAGAACTACATTCCAACACTACTAAACCCCAGGCCTATGCCTCTATCTAGGATATCCAATTTTCACGACCTCCCATTATGACATATTCCAAAGTGGAGCATTTCATCCGTACTTTGGATCAAATGGAATGTGACCTAACTGACTTAAACACTGACAGTGGTGGTACACATTCACTTTCTGCCCCTCTCTAAATTATGTGCAAAAGAATCTTTGGGGACCACACCCACTTTATAACATTCTTTCTTATCCTTTAGGAATATTTTTCCTATTTGCTTTTTTTAAAGGTGTGTAATAATTGTACTTATGGTATCTTCTTTTTTAAAGTTGTTATGATTGTACCTTGGGAATATATTCTCTCTCTAAAGTAGTTTGTTTGTATTTCCTTGCTTAGTCTATAAAAGCAAGGCTTATCTTTTGTTATAATTAGACAAGACTTTGTTTGAGAAGTTAATAGAAATTTGAAAAATATGAATGAAAGTTTTGAGTGTGTTTGCTTTCGTAGCTTCTCTCTAAACTCCTTCCCTCTTGAAATCTTAAGTCTTGAATAATGTAGCCTATCAGTCATACATAGAGACAAGTATGCTCTACATTTGCCTCCTCGTGAGGATCTTATGTGTCAGAATGTCTAGACAATGTGGGACTGTATAATAGATCCTGTTTAAGGTCATAGTTTAACGGGAAAAGATTGGTCAATTTAGGGTTTCTAAAGGACAAGCCTTGAGTTTGGTGCCTGCACAGAGAAAGGGCTAGTGTATTAGGCCAGCATACCTGAAACCTAAACCATAATTGATCTTTGATGGTCTTTGGTCTTCAAATAGGTCTGTTTAGTATGTTACGTACCTTAGATGTCAGAGTGTTTTTCCCTTTGTGCCCCTCGGGATCCCAGAGTGGTATCAAAGCCATAAACTTTGTTGCCATAAGAGCCATAGCCATCATGTATGACGGGTAGTCTATGATATTCTTGATAAGAGTGAGTAACGAGACTGGAAAACATGAGTGAACCTATAAATGGTGACCTCGTTCATCTTTCATCTACTCTTTCAGTTGTCGATCTTCCTTTTAGTGTTAAGCGTACTTTGTCTAATAGAATAGAAAACCTTGTAGAAATTACCCATGTTCTTGTAGAAAAAAGTATTTGTGAGTCTTCTTTTCCTTTGCTTAGTCGTACAGTATATACTCTAGAGATCATTCTTGGACTCGTAGTATTTCTACTACTCTCTGTAAAAATCGTCCAAAAACAAAAGAAATCATCCAGAGTTCTCATCTTGAACAGTGTGGTTTACAAGCTACTTCTACAAAGCAATATGTAAAGTTGGAGATCCCAAAAGAGCTCATCTCTCTTTGGAGAGAGCAGAACCATACTTATCTACATGTTAGAGCAGTTTGACTTATTCTTACTTTCTATGGAAGAAAGGGAATACCTACTATAGCTAAGATATCTCTTCGTGACACTGCCTACACAACGTTACCTACTATAGCCAGGATATCTCTTCTTGACACTGCCTATACAACGTACCAAAATGCTTTAATTGGTGCTTTCCTTACAACTCTCAACAACGGAAGTGTCATCCTTACCATAACATCTGATTTTAACATCAGGCTGGATGATCCAACGTTATCTGAAAGACTCCAAGTCCAGATCTAAATCATTAGAGCAGATCAAGACCTTACAACAATAATGTCTACTCTACATCATCAGGTGATCTACCACCTCCATAATCATGTTGTAGATCTGAACTTTCCAAACTTTACTTTGGATGCATGGTGGCTAATCGTTCCAATGATCAGAACACTATCATCCAGATCCCAAAGCAATTACCTTCAAAAAAGCTGGAAAAATTAATGCCTACAGAATGGATCACAAACCACCATAAGGTGTTTCACACTCATCATAGGCACTTATTTCACACGACCACTCCAATTCTTCAGACTCTTCAAGATGGATAACTGAAATCTATCTACATTAGGCCTATTGATGATCAACCAGATACTTTAAACACTTCTAGCCTAGTTTTGATGCTACAACTTGTAATGTCTAATACAGAAGGCAAAGACCCTCCAATTTATTATTTCAGATTAATGGATATCCGATCTATGTAAGTCATCATCATGGACAATTCATCTGGGATATAGATCCCTCTATGAGTGAGCCAACTTGTGAAGTTTGTCTGAACCCTGAATCAGATAGGGATGATGATGAACTATACTGATGTGCACACAGACAGAGATTGATCTTGATATAATTCTGCAGCGTTTTAAAACAAATTAGATACGCAAGGTTTTCAATACTTTTTTAGACCTCAAGGATCGTGATTGTCCAAGCAACCTAAACCAAGCAATAAACCAAGAAAATTGAACCAATACAATAAGGCACAATTGAGATTAATTGATAAGTAGAGTTAGGGTTCGTGGAACAACAAGAACATGAAGAAAACTCCTCACAAAACT